>CAIGRT010230987.1:0-12186 GCA_903798405.1 Fraxinus platypoda
CCTACGTAACGCTATGGGAACAGCTTTTTTTGTCCGCTTTCAGCTATGCTATATAGATGCGCTACCTTGTGAAAGAAAACATCATATGTAAGTAAGTAGCTACCAGATATAACGTGATAAATACCGAAGAAAAAAATCCCGAGGCGCCCATGCCATGGGTAAATCTATCCACTAAATCAAATGATTAAAAATACAACAGTCTCAATATTGTAATTTCGCAAAATTATAAAAAAAATAATAATAATAATAATAATAACAATCAAAAGAAATCTAAGAACAACTCGCTAGTTTTTTTTTTTTTTTGACTTGTCGTGGAAGTGGAATCAAACCCCTCCCCTCGATCTTGACTTTATTGCCACTTCACTATTGTACTTGGCTGCAACCACCATTTGGATTAAGAATCACAATTCTTAACTTATGCCAAATATCTTGATCTTTGATAAGGAAAGTTTAATATTTCCTTAAAGCAATAGCTAAGATTGAAATTAAATTTTACCTAAAATTATATACAATAAAATCGGTAAGAATATAATCATTTCATACCAGATTTATTTGATATGGCGACAAATAAGCTTAAGGGAAGTTTAATAATATATCAATCTTTCCTTAACTTTAATTATTTAACCTATCTAATAATCTAGGATGGTAGATAAATAAATCTGTATTAGCGGCAATATGAAAAATGAAAATGGTGTCCTGTTTTAGGTGTTAAAACCCTAAATTCTGCAGCCATAGAATTCTGTTNTTTTTTTTTTTTCTTTTTTTTTTTTATTTGTAAAATTTTTTTTTGTTTTTTTTTTTTTTTTTACCTTTTTAGTACTTGTCATTGATTTTTATGTAAGCCAACTAATATAATATATAAAAGTATATCAAATATATTTTTCCAACAAATATGAGTATCTAAACGTTTTCTTAGGACGAAAAATGTAGTTTATTGAGACCATTTAATTCAATTTTCATGATTCTAGTTCTGAATTTCATGTGTATCTATTTATAGTGCTTAATGTTTGAATAAGGCCAATAATTCATTGATCTTGTGAATTTATAAAAGGCCGAAAGGTGAGTTATAGGTTTAATGGTATGTAATAAAATTTGGGAACTAATATAAAAAATGTAGAGATATATTTTCTATTAATGCGGTCGTTACATGAATTCTTAGAAATCTAATGCGTTTAACTAAGGTATATCCTATTCACATAGAGATATGGAATTGATTAGTTAAATAGATCAATTTGAACTCGAGAGAGGTAAATTCAATACATTGAAGAATTCGACCGATCACAACATTATGTTGAATCTTAGAGAATTAAAGGTGAAGTATAAATGAATTTTTTGTCCTAATATCTCCTTCATAATCAAAAACCTAATTAATTTTTTGAGTGTATCCGATAACATTCAAATAGTTAGTATAATTTAGAATAACAATCACCAAACTATAATATGTTTTCATCAAATAGAAGTAGAAATAGTAAAATAGGAATAAATAATAGTCTCTGTGGAAATGATTATCCAAACTCATAAGTCCGCTATATTACTTGTTCAATATCATATCATACACTCGCAATAGAAAAAATGCAGCACTCTTTCCTCATACTTTAAAGGAAGGCGCAAGCACGCACGAGAATGACTAATCTATCTACTTCTTGGTAGCATCATTTCATGGAATAACATGATACAAAAAATTCACCTTGAAATTCTTCTAGCCTTCTTTAGTCCATTATATTAGAAATGAACTACATACTTTCAAGGAAAAGGACTTCGGAGCTATCCAGAAGCATGTGAGTGAAGTGTTCCAATCTGGACATTCCTAAAAACTCTAAGATATGCATATTCTATTTAGGCCTGCAACCTAAACATTGTAACATAGTCGATGCTTCAGTAGGAGGATCATTCATGGATATGCCCTTAGAGAATGCCTTAGATCTTTTTGGAAGGATTGTAGAAAATCAGTTCATGTGGCCAATTGAAAGGAAAACTCCGAGAAAAATAGAGGTTATTCATAGCATTGATGTAGTTACATCATTGGTAGCCAGATGGAAGTACTACTAATGAAATCGGACAACCTAACTCAGAATATGAGCATGATGCACCAACCAGCACTAATGTACAGGGGCTGTGGGACAGATCATACAATTTCAGACTCGGGAGTTTTGTAATGTACAGAACTTCAAGAGACAACAAAACAATATTTACTCCAACTGATAATTAGGAACAGGGATATCAGACTCAGGGCAACCCACAAGGATTTTGATCGTTTGATTTCCTGCAAGTGTACAGTATCACGGACAATCAATAGAGTGATGAATGTGATATTGTTCCCATGAGGACTACATAATATAATGTCAATCAATAGTAATTCTAATCGAATAGCATTTTTTTATGAAGACTTTATGCTAATTTATCTAATTAAACTAATTATTCGAGTGAGTGAATTATAAAGCTTTCGTAAATATGGATGAGAAGGTTACTAAGAACTCGGATCCCCTTTATTAACCTGTTTAACCGTAGTTCAATAACATAACAATATGTGCACATTCTTGTTGATCAACGTTCTAAAATTAATTAAAAGCATCTCTCGATGTCAATTAAATAAATTCTCTCAAGCATACTTCCTTTATCTCTATGAAAGATGCGAACGTGAAAGCATGCATTAAAAATGTTAGAACATCTATAGAAATCATGCAAAAGCGTAGCGGAATATCCCCCCTATAGGACTTTACACTGGTTTATAATGTGCTATCCATACCATCGTTTCTCTCGAAATCAATCCAACTAACAAATCAATTCAATTAGTGATCAAGTAATTGAAAAGCCTTAAACACAATAACAATCATCTAAAAAATAAACACATATTGAGCATCAAACTATCGAGTTAATATTCAAAAATCATGATAAGGGTTCAACAATGTATTAGTAATTAAAACCCTAGCCTAGCATTAAAAATTGCTAGAAAACATGTTTAATTGGAATAACATAACCGAATTTTAAATTGATAAAGAAAAAGAAGATGGATTTTGAATCTTTTCAATAGTTTCTTGATGAATCTTCAACATAACTTTTTGTTTTCTCTTCAAAAGTCAAGGTTGAAACTCCAACTTCTTGAAAACTTGTACTTGCCCTTAAATTCTCAATGGATTGGCCTCTCAGCTATTTATAGCATTTCATTTTGAGGTTTTAGACAGCGAAAATAGCTTAGAGTTATTTTTAGCATCTCAAGAAAGTTTGAAATTCTTGTAATTTTATCTTTCTTTGTAATCTTCAAAGTTTATTTTCAATAAACAATTTCAATTTTCAAAATTCTTGTTTAATTCGACGTATTCTCCTCCCTTCTCCCACACGACCCTTGCCCTGGGCCCGTTCATATATATATATATATATATATATATATATATCAAATAAGGAAAGTTGCCTTTGCATCTCACATGGTTATGTCTCTGTGCATCCGACAATATTTTTGTCATAAATTTGTTTTCCGATATCCGATTGAGTCGATTCAAAGTGCGTTAAAGAATACAAACATTTTAGAATTAGTATGTTTCCAATTTGAATGTTTACTATGTCAAAAATGGATCTCAATCTCTAAATAAAAACCTGGAACATAATTTGTGCGGTTAGAAATTTATTTTGATCATATTTCACTCCCTTTTTACTTCTAATTGTATCCAATTGACTTCTAGCAATCTCCAAATATCGTTTTGTGATCCGAATCAACCATTGGATATTTGCAATTTGGTTTTCAAACTTTGAATTTCGCTATTTTTAACTTCTTTATTTCAATTTGGTTTTTCAATCATCGAGTTTTATATACATTAAATAGTTCGTGGCGTGTAGAATGTAAAAAAAAAAAAAAAAATCATATGTGTGGACTTCTCTCCATTAAACTTTGTAATGACCCTTGTAGCGAGGTTTTAGCCGATGACTCCAAAATCAGATAACTATAAGACACCAGGTTTTATATACGTTTACATTCTTAATTACTCGAGCCATAAATGTTACGAGTAGACGTTTCAATGAGATATTTTTTGCCATGATTAGTGCAATACCCCTCATTAAACGATTGTACTCAAACATCGACTCCTAACTTAAGATTCACCTAATTTTCAACTTATTGTCTTAAACAATCTAATCATCCATAATTGATAAAACCAAACTTTTCACATATTTCTTAGATTAATTTAGCATAATCAAAAATAAAAATCTCTTTTGTTTTACATATTTGGAATTGCATAAAAAATAGTAAACTAGAATTAGTATTTATTCCCTTTGGGACGGTACTCTCAACTCACTAATTCTATTACTTGCCAACGATCTCGTACACTTGTGAAATTTGACCAAAACATCCTTCAAAATGAATTTAGTACCATCTAATTTCTCAATTATGGTACCGTTTCCCAATTGAGCCTCGTATTTGACTGGATTGCAAAATAAAATAATAGTTAATAATAATTTAATGAATTATCATCTAACCAATTTTTAAGAGAGTGTTTCATGTACCATGCACTGAGATCATTGGAGATTAAAATGTTCGAATTATCCTTTTTGGTTTGCAACTAAAAGTACAAAAAATACATCACTGGTTTCGGTGTCAGCACATACTAATTATACATACACCACAATGTAATGAATTCAATAACATTTTGGAGTAATTGTCCAAAGACATGTACAAGAAACTCATAATTTTGTAGTTCATCATTTGTCCAAATGCAATAGAAATCATGCTTTTACAACCTACTAATACGGTAGGTAATACCACAAACTCGTTTGATGTGTATGAGTCTCATGTTTCTGAAACTTCCATGAAATGAAAAGTTCTATTTAGCCAAATAAATATATAGTGTCATAACCTGAGATGTTGAAGAAAGAACCTCCCAAAGACCCTTTTCAAGCATTCTTTGATAGGCAGTTTTGTATTCTTACAGGCATCAAAAAGCCTAGTCATGCTTTTTGGTGGCCACCAGAGAGAACACTCTTGTACTTGACTTAAACTTTAGCTCAAGATGCTTCAATTGTTTCTATAAATGGGTTTCTTTCTTCTTCATTGGGAAGACAAGGTTGAACAGAATCCGATATAGTTGGAAGTTCGAACACAGATAGGTTTTTAGCAAATTTTCCATTCTCAAGATTTTCTAAATCTTCATTTGCCTTCCTGGTCTGATTAAATAAGACACAGAACAACACTATTAGGTGGAATACTAAAATAGTATCTCCAAATGACTACCATTCAGAAGATGAAAATTTGCGTTTACCTTGGATGCTACTTATGAAAACAGTTATTCTCAAGAAGTGAACATCGTGTACAGAGTATAAGTAATACTGAAAATAGAAAATGTAGACGAAGTACTTCGACTTCATCCAGGTTAACGCAGTTTCCCTTGAGAATTGATAAAATGCTCTCCATGCAACTTACAGTTGTAATGTCCACTGTAAGTTGAGATTCACATAAGAAAGTAAAGTGGTTGCATTAGATCATAATGTATTATCGTTAAATCCTATTCTATATTAGCAAATTGCATTTTGAAAGAGTAACAATTGATGGGAGCCCCTCCTGCGAGAAAGTCAAACAGATGCCAGACAATGCTATGTTACCAGCGTTCAGGAAGTCAAAACTGACGTCATGCAACTTTCGGAGTCCCAGCTTGACTTTGAGCACCGTGGGAGACATGCTCGAGTGGAGGAAATTGAGGAGGTCGAGCTCGAGCATGGTAGAAAAGTTACCATTGGTCGAGATCTTGATGCTACAACCATGGCCGAACTTATCAACTGTCTGTCAACATCGACGTATTCGCTGGGAATGTCGAAGACATGCCTGGAATTGACCCCAAGGTTGCAGTACATAGACTCAATATAAATCCAGATGCAAGACCAGTAAAACAAAGGAGGAGACAGTTTGCGCCAGAACGGCGGGAGGTCATACGAGTTTGCATTGACTTCACCAAGAAAGCCGGTGGAAAGTGGTGAGTTTGCATTGACTTCACTGATTTGAACAAAGCATGCCCTAAAGACAGCTACCCTTTAACCCCGAGTTGATAATCGTGTTGATAGCACGTTGGGTCATAAACTATACAGCTTCTTGGATGCCTTCTCTGGATATCACCAACTCTTCATGGCAGAAGAGGATAAGGAAAAGACCTCGTTCATGGCTAATTCAGCCATATATAGACAAGGTCATGCCTTTTGGGTTGAAGAATGCACGAGCAACATATCAAAGACTCGTCAACAAGGTCTTTGCCGACTTGATAGGGAAGAACATCAAAGCATACATGGACGACATGGTGGTTAAGAGCAAGCAGGTAAACTGTCATATTACTTACCTTGAGGAGGTCTTCGCTACACTGCGGAAGTAAAAGATGAAACTCAATCCAACAAAATGTGCCTTCGGAATGGCTTCAGGAAACTTTCTAAGTTTTATGATCACACATAGAGGGATATAGGCCAATCCCGACAAGATCTAGGCCTTAGTCTCCATGGAACCTTCGAAGAACAAAATGGACATTTGGTAATTGACATGTCGAGTGGCGACTTTGAACAGATTCGTTCACGAGCAGCAGACAGGTGTTTTACCTTCTTTAAAGTTCTCAGGGGTAATCGAAACTTTGACTGGAACGAGGAATGTAATCTAGCCTTTCAAGAACTCAAAAGAACATTGGCGACGCCCCTTGTTCTTATCAAACCGGAGCCTAGCGATACCTTGTTATTATACTTGGCCGTTTTTCAAAATGCAATAAGTGGGGTACTAGCAAAGGAGAGTAGAAAGGTCTAGCGACCCATCTATTATGTGAGTAAAGTGCTTCTTGATGTGGAAACTCTGTATACGGCAGGCAAAACAGCTTGCTTTTACCTTTGTCATAGCTACCAGAAAGCTGCGTCAGTACTTTTAATCTCATCCCATCGTTGTGCACACAGATCAACCCCTCAGATATATACTTCAGAAGCCAGATGTCTTGGGAAGATTGTTGAAATAGGCGATTGAGCTTGGAAAATTTGATATAGAGTTCAAGTTGACAATTAAGGTATAGGCCCTAGCTGACTTTATAGCAGAACTTACTTCAAAGTCTCGAGGGTCAGATGATAAAGACCTTAGCAAGACCTTGGAAATTTGGGAAATTTTCGTAGATAGAGTATCAAACAGTTCGGGGTTGGGAGTTGGGATCATCATCACTAACCTGACTAAAACTGTAGAAATCCAATGTGCACTCAGGTTCGAATTTGAAGCCACTAATAATGAAGCAGAGAACGAAGCTGTTATCATAGCTCTAGAACTCGCATGAAACATTGAGCTTGAACACATCAAAGTTTCAGCGACTCACAGCTAGTGGTCAGACAGATTGGGGGACTTTTGGAAGAAAAGATGAAAAAATGAGTTTGTACTGTTTAAAGGTGCATGATCTCATAAGGCAATTCAAGAGTTGTGAAATCCTTAAAATTTCTAGAGCTGATAATTCGAAGGCCGATGCATTATCTAGGCTCATGTTCATGGGGATAGATGGTCTGGACAGAACGGTACACATCAAGATAGTAACAAAGCCTATCATAAAACTGAAGCCAAACGTCATGGACATTGACCAGGAGCCCTCTTGGATGGACCTAATAATCGAGTTCATAAGTAATGGGCATTTACCATAGGATCCCTGGCCTACAAGGAGCATTAGGTCCCAAGCAGCAATGTACTGTATCATCGGAAGAGTCTTATTTCAAAGAAGTATTACCCTTCCCTACCTCAGATGTCTTAGACCTTCCGAATTGCTCCAAGCCTTGACTGAAGTTCACAAAGGGGTTGGGAATCACCAAGATGATTGAGCTCTCGCCTATAAAGTCATAAGATATGGGTATTATTGGCCTAACATGAAGAAAGATGTAACGGATTATTTAAGGGAGTGTGACAAGTGTCAGAGATTCGACAATATCATACATACACTAGCCGAAGAGCTAACTCTCGTCCACTTTTCGGCTACTTTCGAACAATGGGGAATTGATATTCTAGGGCCTTCCCTTTGGCAGAGGTCAACTGAAGTTTATAGCAGTGGCAGTATAATTCTTTACCAAGTGGGTAGAAGCTGAACCCATTGCAGTAATCTCGGAGATTAAGCTCAAGTCATTCATATGGAAGTCCATTATCTGTAGGTTTGGGATACCGGAGGTACTCATAACAGACAATGAAAGGCAATTTGACAATTCACAATTCAAGAATTTTTATGCCAACCTCGGGATCGACCATCGTCTGACCTCAGTCTCACACCCTCAGAGCAACGGTCTCGCCAAAGTAACTAATCGGATCATACTTCAAGATCTTCGAACAAGGATCTGAGATGCTAGAGGCAATTTGCCCGAGGAACTGCCCTCCATACTTTGGACATATAGAGTCTCCCATAAGACAGCAACTGACGAGACCCCTTTTATGTCAGCTTTCGACATCGAGGCCACAATTACAATCGAGGTCAACTTTCCTACGTTAAGAAGGCTCGAGCCTAATCCCAAAGGGCCAACAGTCGAACATCTTGACCTACTTGAAGAAGTTCGAGAGTAGGTGTCTCTTAGAGCTGCAAGTTATCAAAGTAAAAAAGCAAGACACTTTAAGAGTAAGGTCAAATCTAGAAGTTTCAGAGTTGGAGATTTAGTCCTCAAAAGGGCAGAAGCTGCAGGTCATACCCCGGGAAAACTCGGAACAATCTGGGAAGGACCTTTTGAAGTCATACGGAAAGTAAAAGATGGAGCATATAGCCTGAAGGACACCTCGGTAGACCAGTCACAAGGTCTTGGAACGCCGACAACCTCAAGATTTATTACAAATAGACGGCCATGCCTCAGGTATTTAGATTATTTAGTTTCCATTCAATTAGCATTAGGTTTATGTTCCCTCGGTAGGTTTTTTTTTTTAGTTTAGCTAAGGCTTGTATGCCCTCGGATTGTTTTCTTTTTCAAACCTATGCGCCCAAGTACATTTACGTTATTCTATAAACATTTCTACAATAAAAAACTTTTGTCGAACACCTCTATTTAGCGTTTGCATTCAATTAGCGTAAGGTCGTGCTCTGCGCATGCAGCTAACACATCTAATAATTAGCGTAAGGTCATGCTCTGCGCATGCAACTAACACATCTAATACTTAGAGTAAGATCTTGCTCTACGCATGCAGCTAATACTTAGCGTAAAGTCGTGCTCCGTGCATGCAGCTATTACATCTACCTAGCATAAGGACATACGCGAGCACGCAGCTACTCATGGCCTTTATGACCTCACCTGAATATATCTCAATATCAAATTATGTTGAGTTCGAGCTCGGGCTGTTACTCACCATTCACAAACTGTCCTGAGCTTCACCTTTAAAAAGAGAGGGAGAGAGAGAGAGAGCCCGAGATACTTGTCAGGTCAATGATAGCCTGTGAAAACCCACTCGAGCTCTACCTGCTAGAGCTTAAAATATCGCAGCTTGTGATAGAATGCTCAAGCTATACAAACAACATCGAGCTTCACATGCTATAAGTTACAAATCGAACAAAAAACTCGAGCTTGTTTTCCAAAATATTGGCCAAGTAATATGCTCGAGCTACACATGCTATATATTAAAAATTTAATAAAAACTCGAACTGCTCACCCAAAATAATGGAAAGTTCTATGCTCGAGCTCAACGTATGAAATACTGCAAAAGCTCGAGCTCCATGCCAAAAATAGCTGGCAGGCAGCATGCTTGAGAAAGGTGATCCGCGACATCTACAACAGGAGCTACTTCATGCTAACCATAGATACCAAAAACTCGAACTTTGAGTGTTCAAGTTAGAGCTCGACAATGTTCAATTTCGAGATCGATATGTATAAACGAGCATAATTAGTAACGAAACGTATTACAAAAAGCAAAACATTGAACTAATACTGAAATCGAAAAATAAACCCAGATTCAAAAACATATAAACAAAGGTCGAGGTGGGGGCCTAGTCTAGATCTGTTGTATCTGCTAGGTCGCCCTGATTAGGAGTCTCGACCTTGTTCCCTTCCTCATCCTTCGCCTCAGAAGCAGAAAGCTCAAGGTCATTCACGAGCTCATTCACGAGCTCATTCACGGATCTCAGCTCCTCGACAATGGGCTTCAAGTCCACAGGGAGTTTAGTTTGCAGGAATGAGGGAGCAAGCTTCAGGCCATAATGATAAGAACTCGAACCGTACTAACCCAGCAACATCCTGAACTCTTCTGACTTTTTGAAGTTGTCAATCGCTTGACCTCGAGCCCTAGCCAGCTCGTCCTCAAAGCCTTTCTTCACGTGTAGAAGCTCAAGCTTAGCTTCCTGGGCCTCGTCCTTGGCAGCGCCCACTTGGTCCTGGGCTTTCCCTCTCCACTTCGAGCTAGTGAATGCACCTTCTGCATTGTTCGACCTCATCCTCGAGCTCGCCCATTCTGCACGAGGTACTATCCCCCTTCATGGCTAAGCCTCGAGCAACACTCAAGGTCTGGGAAGGGGAGACGAGATCGATATTAGATCGAGTAGGGAAAAAATATAATAATATAATAATAATTGAAGATTGAGATCATACCTTAGAGTCAATAGCTCGAGGGTCGTTGCCCCTTCATCGTAATCGACCTCCTCAGCATATTTGTTCACAATGCTCGAGACCAGCGAGCATTGTGCGTATTCATCCAGTAGGGGTTATAACATCGTCATCTAGATCGACGATTTCAAGAGCACCCTGGGGAGTAGAGGCTTGAAAGTGGGCTCGAGGAAAAGGATGTGGTGGAGGGACTGAGCTTCTTTTTCTTGACAACTGCCCTACCCCACTAGAAATTTTGATCGAGGCTTTCTCTCACTCTCTTCTTCCCCTTCGACTAGGCGAGAACCTTTGGCTTCGAACCATTCGCCTTGTGGTGGACATTTGCAAGGAACTTGGAATGATCAAAAGGCATCTCTAATTCTGCAAAATTGACACAAGGCATTAGCTCGAGCAATAGTTCAAGACAATAACATGAAAAAAATTGAAAAAAGGACGGAGATCATACCCTCGATCCCTCTCACGTTTGCAAGGTCGAGGGTGTCATCCTCGAGTAGATAATCATTTTTTGTTGCAAGAGGTTCCTAGTTTACTAATTTCAACCTATCGATCTCTAAAGCCTCGAGGTGTTCTCGACCCTCATTAAATCTATCCTTATCGGGGATCTCCCACCTCGAGCCAAAAGGATGGTCGAGGTCTTGAGATTTCACAAAAGAGAAATGTTCTTTCCAGGTGAGCTCGAGGTGTCGGGTGCCCGAACCCCCCTTTGGTAGATAAGTATATAAAACAGTTATACCCCAACGAGAATTTCATATTGAAAACCATCATCAAGAGTTCGATCCTAGGCTCGACCCCAAGGCACCTACACAAGATAAACAAAAAAAGTAAATTAGGAACCTCCAGCCGTTAGGGGCTAGTTGGCCCGGGTAGATGAAAAAGGAAGTCAGGAAGTGTAGGAAGAACGGGTGGAGAGGCCACCTAAGTCCGGCTTTAAGTGTATCTCTAAAAAAGGTCATCTCCCTCTCTCGAGCATCTAGTACTGTTCAGTAGACTCGAGGGCCCTAACGTCACACATGGGCATTACCCTGAACTCTCTAGCCGTCTTTATAACTGTGTTCCTTATACCTAGTTGGCTCTTTGGGAAAGGTCAGGACCGTCCCTTCTTCTAGGTGCGAGCTTATAAGAACGACCATTGGAATAAGAGAGGCACATACGCTTTCGGGGCTCCTAGTGGTCGAGCTCCTAGACGAATGACTACTACTACAACCACTCGACACCTCACTACTACTACTCAACATTATGCTACTTACGAAATAAATAAGTGTCAAACTCTTAAGATGGTCGCTCACAAAAACCAACTAAGCCCCGAACTCGAACTACTTTTACTAAGAGTTGAGAGTGAAAAAGTGAAAAATGAGGGGTGAAAAAGGGTATTTGTAGGGGTCATAGGAAGGTCAAATGTCATGCAATCCTGACCCTTGGATTAGTAAGACGTGGCGATCATCCAAGATCGCCTGCTCCCTGCCCTACGCATGTCCAACACATGTCAAACACCAGCCGTTACCCACAATCAGGTAATGAGGGTCGATCTCAAGCTATTCAATCTCCTTGCATCTTGTAATATTCAGAAATTTTATGCTCGTTTAACTGGCTCATTTAATTTTTAGTATGATAATTTAACTTTTCAAAATTTTATATGGCCAAGATTAT
>CAIGRT010231003.1:0-10834 GCA_903798405.1 Fraxinus platypoda
TTTTCAGATAGCACAATTCCTTCTTCTTTTGTTTTTCTTAGGACAGAAATTACATGCTCTTCATGTTCTTCTTCTGTTTCAGAAAACACAAAAATATCATCAATATAAACACAACAGTATTTATTATATTCTTTAAGGATATTATCTATATGCCTTTGGAAAATTCCTGGTGCTTGTTTTAAACCGAATGGAACAACTTTCCATTGGTAATGTCCTTGCGGACAGCTGAAAGCTGTAAGATGTTTGCTTTCTTGGTCAAGTATTACTTGCCAGAATCCTGATTTACAATCAAAGGATGAAAAAAAATTTCTTTCCTTTTATTAATTGTAAAAGACTTTGCATATTTGGAATTAAATATCCATCGTCTTTTGTGACTTTATTTAATTGAGGATAGTCAACCACCATTCTAGCTTTTCCACGTCTTTTTTCTGCTTCTTTTCTAACCATAAAAGCTGGTGAAGAAAATTGCGATTTACTTGGTTCAATTACTTTTATTTCAAGTAATTCTTTTATTTGTTTAGAGAATTCTTCTCTATCTTTAGGACTATAAGTCATAACTTTAGCTCTAATAATAGATGTTTTGAATTCATCAAGTAATTCAATACTTGCTGTCATTCTTCCTTTGTTCTTTTGAGGGTCCAAAGGATTTTCTGAACAACAATCTTTTAATGAATTTAAAATTCTTTTTATTTGAGAATTTATTTTAAATTGTTGTTGCTCTTCAGATATTATGAGAATAGTTCTTTTTGGAATAATATTCTCCCCTTTTAAATTTTTCTTTTTTATTATTGATTTCAATATTTTTCAAGAATGTAGTAAAACGTTCATTGCAATTGCTTTTCTTTGTTTAGGAATCCATAATTTTTTTCTGTTGGTAGTAAAACTTATAGATTCAATTTCTTCAATGAAAGGGTGATATAATTGGCAAAAGTTATTACCAATCATATAATCTATACCAGTTTCAAGTTTGTATAAAATAGGTATTTTGAAATAAAAGGTTTTCTATTGGGATTTGTGGAATCCACTTATCTCAATATTTAATCATTTTACTACTTTAGAGGCTTTTATTTCTGATTTATCTACAATTTTTAGATTTATTATTCTTTCAGATTGTACCCAAAATTATTTTGGGATAATCCATTTGCTTGTTGTACATACCGATGCTCCAGTATCTACAAAAGCATGAACTGTGAATTTTCTATATCCTTCAAAATTTAGTTTTATAGGAATATAGATTGAGTTGGGATTTGTAATATTTCTATTACTCATCTTCAGATGTATCTTCTGAATTTTCATATTCAGAATCAGTAGTTAGGTAATACAGAGATTCTATATCACTAGGATCTTCTACTGGGTAGAATCCTTGGGTTTGGAATGTTTCAAGAAATTTAATTCTTTCTTCATTTCCAAGTCTTGTTGGGCATTCATTTGCATGATATCCAGATTCATTGTAGAGCCAACATCTGCAATTCTTTTTCTTTTGTGGATAAAACTTCTTTTTATCCAATTTTTTATATTTTCTTCCTTCTTTGGGAAATTTCTGTTTTTTAAAGAATTTTCTTTTCCTAAAAAACTTTTGTTTATATGGTTTTTTATATCTTTTAAAGATATATTTTTTCTTCTTTTTAAAAGATTTTCCTTTTTCTTTTTTAGATGGTAAACAACCATATTGTTCTGGAATTTTGTTGAGATATTTATCACAACATAATCAAGGATTACTGATTAAAACCTATCTACTATCTCTAACTAAGATACTTTCTTTACATTTGTCTGCAATAAGATTTCTAGTTAAGGTAATAACTAATCCTATTGAGTTTTCAACTTCAATGTTTAGTTTTGGATCAATATGATTCTCCTGACTTGTAATTGCATTATTTAGTAATTCCATTACCTCATGGTTGAAAGGTTCAAGAAGTTTTCTTATAAATTTTTCAGTCAATTCTCCCCATTTTTCACCGGGACTAATGTAAAAATATTTTAAAAATTCACATGCATAATTTTCAAAATAGCACATATCACATATAGAAATTTTTTCTAAATGATTTAATGCGTCTGCAATTTCAACTGTTGTTCTTTCACTTTTAAAAACTTCATAAGTCAGTCCTGTAAACTGCTTATAGAATTGTTCAACAATTCTTTTAACAAAATTTGGAATATTGTAACCAGCATCATTCCAAATAGTATTTTTAACATTATCATCAAATCTTTCAAGGAAAGCTCTTGCATTTCCTCTAGTGCTAGCAAGCACGTAATTCCAAGAATTTGATTCATATTTTATTATTTCTTTATTGACTATCATAGCAACCATTATATGGCTATACCAAGTGTCAATAGGTTTTTCTGGTTCAAGTGTACAATCTAAGTTTAAGATTGCTAATTGTTGATTTTCTTTTCTTTTTGGTACAAATTCAGATTGAAGTAAACTTGTACTAATTTCATTATTGGTTGGAATTGGTCTAGGATTAAAATCTCCTATCTTTCTTTTTCCATCCCCTATTGGGTTAGAACTTGAAGGTTCTGTATTTTCTGTTTTAGGTTCTCTTATAACAATTCCAGGTTCTCTTGTTGTATTAAATCTTTCATGAATTATGACTTCTTCTGAGTCACTATCATCAAGATTTTCAAGAAGAGGTTCTAGTTCTGAATCTTTAGATTTTTCATCTTCTGATTCAATTGTCATAATTGTTTCTTGTTTTCCAATATTAATGTTTTTAACAATATTTTCAATTTTTTTAAGTTCAGAATCTTCAAATGCAAGAAGTACATTTAAAAGTCCTAAATCATTACTTGTTTCATAAATATTTTCAAGGTTTTTCCTTAAGTTTGCCATATCAACTTATAAAGTTAATATCAAATTTTCCTTTTGAATTTTCTGGAGTTCCAGATTCTTTAACTTCTCCAGTTTTTTCAAAAATTCCTAAAGAAGTTTTTGAAATTTTCTTAGGTTCTCCTGTTTTTACAACTACGCATTTGGCTGCACGACTATGCATGTCATATAGTAGGAACTTAGGTTTTACTCAGTCTTCTAAAAAGCTCGTCTAAATGGCGTATAGGCTCAAAAATTCGGGCAAAATGCCTCATTTTGCGCATAGACATTTTTTTTTCAATTCCTAAACGGCTGAATTTTTTCTTTCCTCTCTTTCATCTTCCCTAAGCGCACTTTATTATTATTTATGTTATTGTTATTGTTTTCATTTTCTAAAAGTCTTTTATTTGACTTGTGTTTATTATTATTTTTATTTTTTTAAAAAAAATTATTTGACTTTAATTTTAAACTTTTAAAAAAATTTGTCTGTAAAAGAATTAAAAATAACTTTATTTAAATATTTATATAAGATTTACGTTATGCTGTTATCTACATTATGTAATTATGATGTGGAGAGTTGTTATTTTGTTTCAAATTCCAAAAGCATGTATGGTGTTCCTATAAATCTGTTAAGCTCTTGTTTGAGCCCTATTATGAGAAAAAAAATGTATTTTTGAATAGTAATTTTTGAAGAATGTGTTGTTAGAAATTAAGAAAAAATTTCGATTTACGTGTATTATTATTTTATTAAAGAATATGTAGTTAAAAATGAGTTTTGAAAAAAATGAATTTTAAAAAAAATGGGGCTCAAACAACCCCTAAGTAGGAATTGTCTAATTAAAAATTGAAATTATGAAAAATATTTTAATTTTTTCATTTCGAAAACTTAAAAATTGTATAATTGACTACTGATAGGAATTATTAAGTAAATATAGTATTATATAATTTTAAAAAATTGATATGTATTATTTTAATTATTAAATGATTAAAAACTTAAAATAAGAATAATGGTCCGTTTGATTGCAAGAGTGGAAAATGGGTGAAAAGAAAATGAATTTCACAGAAAATAATTGCCTAGAAATTGCTTTGCAGGGAATTGTTAATTAAGTGTGTTTGATTGGTATAATTTTTCACCCGAAAAATGTTTAAATTTTGTGTTCGTTTGGCTTTGTTTTACATGAAAATTGTCCATTAAACTGATATTTTTTCCACAATTAGTTATAAAATTTGTTTCCATTGCCAAAAAATAAAAATAAAAAAAACGAAAAAAATTATTTTTTATTTCCTAAAAAATTATTTTTTTAATCAAAGTTTAGTATTCGTTTGACTTTGTTTTATATGAAATTGTCCATTAAAGTGAAATTTTTTTTACAGTGGGTTATGAAATTTGTTTCCATTGTAAATAATAATAATAATAATAATAATAATAATAAAAACGTGGAATTCAATTTTCCCACCAAAAAGGTGGGAAAATCATTTCATGAATTAAATGGAAAATGGGCGCGTAAGGTGGTGTGGAAGAAAACATTTGGGTGGCCAAATTTTGTACATCAAACACCACCTTTTGTGGAAGTTGGAATTTCATTTCCATTTTCCTAGGCAAATTTGGTGCATCAAACACTACCTAAGATTTTTTACGTCTAAGCCTTGCATAGGCTCGCTTAAGCTCGTAATGCTTAAAACTTTCCCTCAACACCTAGCCACACTTTATATTTTTTAGAACACACGTTTTACTCCCTATGTCCCACAAAGATATGTTGCTTTTTTCTATTTTATTTGTTCCAAATTATAAGTCATTTTTCTTGTTGAAAGTATAATCTAGGTGATATGTTCAATTAAATGTGAAATTATATGATTCATTTAATTGAACATTTCATTTAGCGCATGTTTGACACCCATTTATTTCTCATTCTCTTTCTCATTTTTCTTCTCTTTCTTCATTTCAACCACACATTCTATCAATAAAATAATACTACACATAAACCCAAAAATTATCATTACTTTTTAACTACATATTCTTCCATCAATCACTATTCTAGAATTTATTTTTTCTGAAAAATGGGTGTCAAATAGGGGCTTAATAACACTTAGTGACTGTTTGACACATTAATTTATGTTATGATTTGCTATAAAATCATTTTGAACCACACAATAAAATATTTTACACGTATACAGAAAATTTTAACCACACATTCTCTTAAAAATACTGTTCAAAACTCATTTTTTTTCCATTTAATGAGAATTAAACAAGCTTTTAGTGCAACATAAATGAGTGTAACACTAGTGACACTAAATAATATTACTCATTTTCTAATATGTCCATATTTAATGTGTTTTGTTGTCAACAAATATGAACTGCACTATTTAAATAATTGTTTAATATAAGAATACATTAGAAAAAATGTAAGAAAAGTTCGTATTTTCAATTATATTAATTACATTTTCTTAATATTTGTAAAAATGAAAACAAATCTATTTTTATGGGATAGTGAGAGTACTTTTTATCTTTAGCCGACAATTTTGTCTTCTATTTTAAAGTCGAGAAGTGCTATGTGTATAGAGTTAAGTGCCAGAATTTTATACAAGAAACACGTGACAAATTTTAATTGGATGTTGGGAAAAAAAAAAAAAAAATTAACCAAACTAGCAGCACCTGTACACATTTTGGCAAAAATTCCTCTGTACAAGGGAAATTACTGTATTTCGTGCTAAAATTATTCTACTCGGGCCACACATAGCATAACTCTTTTGTGCTATGCATCCAACATGTCACAAAATGGTCCCTATGCCTAGTGGTTGAGACACAAGCATAATAGAAGCTTGTAACAGAATTTTCATGCTTTTCCATCATTTTCAATAATATAATTTCTTTGCAAACCTAATCATGCTGCTGCCAGATCAAAACATTAAGACAATGGTACCATGTCGTCCATAGGTCACTTTCTAGTCACATCTAGACCACATGGGCTTCATCATCATGTTTGGCTGTTGGCACATGGACTTGGTTGTACAATTTTCTCTTGCATTGTATAGAAACTTTAGCATTCATGCCATAAGTACAAACAAATTTGACAAAAAATACTTACAGACAACACTCGACATACATTCATTGGAAGATAAAAAAATTAAAAATAAAACAGGTGAATCACATTTTACCACGTCACTGTAGATAAAAAAATCTGCCAAAAATCTTTTGTAATGGGGCTTTTTCCAAAATTTAGACATTGGGAAGTTTGTAAAAGATTCATGTGAAAAGCTTCATTAACGTCCAACAAACTCTACTTAAATTCATTTGACTATTTTTTTTTTTTTGATAACCGTGGATGTTCGGGCCAGCTTACGAGCACCTCGACTAATCTCACGAGGCCCTGAAGTTTACGATCGGGTACTCACCTCAGTAGCCTTGAGGAAACTCGAACTGATGATTATTGGGGAGCAAATACAAGGCCTGACCAATTGATATATATATATGTACCAGATATTTTTAGTATCTCTACATTTTTGTTTATAGTTAATCATATGAGAGCATGCTTATTGAAGATGCTTAAGTTGTCATGTCGATAATGTAACTTCATACAACTTGTCCAATTAAAATTATTTGGATCCAATTCTCTTAAATGATTGTATATAGTACATGTGATTAGGAAAAATTACAATCAAGTTCTTTAATTGTATTAAATCTTAATCTCAAGCATTAGGTCTCTAACTTCTAATTTCGAGCCTTTCAACTTTATAGTATTTAAGTCCGAAATGAACTTTAAATTTTCATTTGACTTAAAAAAAAGTTAAATTTTGTGTATAAAAGATCATCATACCATTATTTTGAATTAAGAATAAAAAAAATGAAAAAAGAAATATCTATCTTCTTCAATGGTTCCATCCACACTCAGTAGTAGTTGTCTCCCACCTACACTACTAACTATTGTCACTTACAACACACGAGCCACTATATTTTTCATTGCATTGCCGACCTACTCCATGGAAATTTCATCGCCCCACTTGCGAAATTCCCGTAATGCTAGTTGATCGCAAATTTTTGCAATTAATGCCCTTCATTGGCCCGACAATTTCTCGTACACATTATGACAAGACCCTACCTAAGGATACGAAACCCCAACCATATTAATCAACAATCCAACTTCCAACCCTTCCATGACCAATGACATTGATGGAGTATCTGCCTATCTCAAACTTAGAAGAATCACATTTACCAAAATTTCTGGTTATATTCACATAGTTATGATCATAGTGTGGGTTCCTTTTTCTTCTTGGTGACTCATAGGTTCAAATTTTAGGGACTTAAGTGGTACATATGCCAAAGGTTGTTTACCTACATATTCCAAACGAAAAGTTGAAGACTCGTTCTGATTTCAATGTGAAAGATTCAATACGAAATTTTAACAAATAAATACTGTAAGACCATGATTGGTATAAAATACTCGATATAATTTCTTATTTTATTGTAAAAATGTATTTTGGAATAGTAGATTGATGGAAAATGTTTGGTTAAAAAATGAGAAAAAAATTTGGATCTGCATGTAATATAAATTTGTACAAATTACTTGTTGTAGGAGTGCAATCCAAGAAAACTAACTATATGTCTATTTAGTGTGGAGGATGTTGAGGCTGTTTGTTCTTGGGGATGGACTCCACTTGACAGAGCATAATGGATTTTTGACTCGCTTAGTCCTATCACAGCTCACCAATCTCATTTTGGCTGTGCCTCGAGTGCACGTATCTTATTTGATATTGTCTCTTTTGGTAAATGTTTATTATGACCCGCAAT
Organism: Fraxinus platypoda; assembly: GCA_903798405.1. Taxonomy (NCBI): domain Eukaryota; kingdom Viridiplantae; phylum Streptophyta; class Magnoliopsida; order Lamiales; family Oleaceae; genus Fraxinus; species Fraxinus platypoda. Next base: position 7,593 of record CAIGRT010231003.1, read on the forward strand.
ATACTGTACCTTTTGCGTGTGATTTGAGGTAATCTGAATTGAAAACTGCTTCTTGTATATAACTATTTATATAATGATGATGTGTCAAAATGTAAGTAGACGGTTATTTGATTGATAAGATTTGATCCAATTAAATCTTGTCACATCATCTGTTGATAAACCATTATATAAATTATTACGTACAAGTAGCACTATTCGAATTTGTATACATATTTGCCGGGTCTTAGAAATTGAAACGAAAATGATAATGAGTTGATTGCAACTTGCAACTAATTACTCTTGATCGAGACCCCACGTGAACTTTCAAAATGATTGTAACTTGCAACTAATGGATTGAGTCACTTTGATAAAGAGTGATCGATGTATTGAAACAAAAAAATAATGTTAATACTTAAAAGACCGATGAGTATATATCAAATAATAAAATATTTAACAATTTTTATTTAGATATAGAAATCATTAAAGAATAATGCCAGGTTTGGAAGAATTAATTTGTTCTATGATTCGAGGCTCGACAGTATACTGCACTTTAATCTCTTTAAGATTTTTCTTTTCTTTTTCTTTTATCAAAGCACCATTAAATACTATACTGACACCTTAAACTGCAGGATGAAAGTTGAAACACAACTAATCTGTTTATTGAAATAAATTGAAGTACATATCGAAAATGACATTTTCTGTAAATTTGTTGGATTGTTCAAACCTGCTTGGATAAGAATAGGGAATTCGAGTTTTTGGCCAGAAATTTGTAAGCACTCGGCAATAACTCGATTTTTCCTTTTTCAAGTGCATGATAACCAGAGGTTAGCATTCTCGCATTTAAGGAAAAAAAAAAATTTATCTCATCGTACAAGTGAAATTATTTATTTATATTTCTTCAATACAAAGACTTTGCAAATAATTTATTATTTGTTTTGGGTTTTTATTGTTAAATTAAATGGGAAATCTTTGGAAAACTCTTCTAATCCCTCTGCCACACCCTAACTGAGGCTAAGAAAACTTGCTTTAATGTTTCATAAATTTTAATTGATAATTTTTTTTATTACTATAATAACATAAATAGTCAAAATTCAACAACTATTTTCAAACAAGATATCTCATGTCATCAAAAATTTAGATTTTAGACGTTATATGAACTTGTCAAACACGACATACTACCTATTTTGACCCATTAAAACAAGTTCATGATTGGCTAAGTTTAAAAAATTATTTATAATTATAAGTAGATTCTACAATTTTTATTTTTTTTTTATAAAATTTGTATATTAGTTGTTGATTTTGAAAATTCCTTTTAAATTGCTATAAATATATATTTTTTTACTTACAAATTATATAAAAATAAAAATATCTAAATTCCAAATATTTTCTTAATATTAATTGTTCAATACTACGAACTAATAAAAAATTTACTTTATAATTAATTTAGATCCCATCTTGTAATTATTATCGTAATTTAAAAATTAATAATAAAAAAAATCCAAGTTTAAAAGAAATGGATTAACATATGGGCTACAGAAAAAAAATAAAAAATAAATAAATCATGTTATCTATGATGAGTGATGATTATTACCAATTTAGATGACACTGACTTCTTGATTTATTATTCAATACGTTGAAATGCATCGTAATTCCATTAAATAATGAATCAGAGACCGGTTGTCACTTATGCGGATGATAATTACATCAATAAGAAAAGAAAAAAAAAATAATTGTCTTTCATAATATCTATTATTAATGTATTTTGATATCGTGTAGTTAATTTTCATTCAAAGTATATTAATTAAAAAATTAATTATAGTTTAGTCCTATTTAATGTTGTCTAATTCTACATATAACAGCTACTATTTAGTACATACTACACCCTTGTCTGGTTTACTTAAAATCAATTTTTTTAATAAATTTTGATAAAAGTTAATAAAATATTTGATTGAAAAATTAATAAAAATTATGAATCACTTGAAATATATGATTGAAAATGAGTTTTGGGAAAAAACGAATTTTAAAAAATGAGACCAAATTGGTGTGTTATCAATCAGGGACGGATTCAGTACCGGATTACAGGCTGGGCTAATAAGTAAAAATAAATAAAAGTACACATTATTATTTTTTTTGTTTGGGGGGGGGGGGGCTAACAATAAAATTTAAGTAATTTTCAATTAAATATAAATAGAATACGCGATGAATAGTACTTATAGGTCAATTAAAATGTATTATTAAAAATAAAGTATGATCATTTATAAATTTTACAAAACACAATCTAATGTTTTCAGTTCTATGCACTAAACAAGTTTAATTTATAATATAAAATTGATGTTTAATGAAAGGAAGGCGTATGGGATTCTAATAAAATTTCATCCATCATTATCAGAGAATTGAAGGCAGTACTCAAAAGAAAGAAGAGAGATAGATCCATTGTTGATCTATACAATGTTACGAAGAAGCCCGTGATCATCAAGAATAAATTCAGGAATTGAAAGTTTCCTCTTTTTAAGACCAAGAGTATTTCATCTTGGCATGCGAGAACCAACCCATACAATCTTCATAGTGTCCATATCAAACTGAGCCTTCTTCCTTTCATTCGCAAGATAATCCACTCACTCTATTTTTCCAAAAATCACTAACAAACCCACAAAATAATTAAAAAATCCCAAATTGCCTGTACTTACATGACGCAGGAACACGTCGGTCTTCTTGAATTTCGTGAATGTTTTTATTTAAATAAAAAAAAGGAGACGTGTAAGAAAAATCAAGATCTATATCTATTTGTAGCAAACATTGAGCTTTCCAATGACAAGTAATTTGTATTGGATGTGGTTAGGTATATACTCCCTTTGAAGTTTTTTGGGAGGGGTTTTGTGCTATCGATGAGCGGTGGAGTGGTGGTGGCATCGACGTAGGGTGGTGGCGGCAGTGGTGTCGACAATAGCCGCTGATGGTTTTAGGGTAAAGGGTTTGTGGAAAAAGGGGATGGTGGTGTGTTTGATTTTTCTTATTTAATTATTAATATATTATAATTGTGTTTTTTGTTGAAAAATGTAAATTTACCATTTTGACCTTGTAAAATTAGTCAAAATTATAGTCAAAGTCAATTCTTCGGTCAAACTAACAGTTTCTGTTAAATTGGACTCCGACTACGAGTTTTTGAAATGTTTGGTACCGTGGATAACACAAATGAAAATTTTGGACAAAATCTGCTATTAAATGAGAAGTTTGGTACCGCTGCTGTAATTATCCCTAAATTT
>CAIGRT010231149.1:0-12253 GCA_903798405.1 Fraxinus platypoda
AAGAAGGGTTTTAGGTAATTTTCTAATTTCATTCTTAGCCCATGATTTAGGTCTTTTTAAGTTTTTATCATTCTCTCAAAATCTGGAGCCATATCAGCCAAAATTTCAGCCAGACATGCCTACCGACTGTGCACTAATCTGTTCCATTGGCCTCATATTAACCACATCAAGCACCAAATATTTGCTGCATCTTGAGACATTCACTGCTGTAAAATGTTTGTCACCACATCCTGGACATCAGGGAACCAAGACAAAGTTTTAGAGTGCCACCAACCCACTTGTTTCCAAATCTAGTTGGACACTCTCTACATTACGTTTGACAGAAAATTAAATACGAATTAAAATCCTAATTGATATGTTCTTATTGCCTACTATTTTTACCCGGCTAATTCATCCATTTAAAAAAAAAAATTCATTGATAACCAAGAAAGCAATATTTTAACTTTTACTTTATGGGAAAGAAGATTATTCTTTGATTTCAATCTTTCTTCTTTAATTTCAAAACATGCTTGGATGAATTACTTCTAAATTTATTCGAAAGTGAGTCTTATTGTTTCTGTTAAAATAAGTGATTTATTGGCTCTATATTTCGTCGAAAAAACTAATTATTCTAGAACAAACTTAATTACTTATAAGCTTAGACAAACTTACTATCATGGGCTAAACATGCCCAATTTTCTGAATTGTAGCACTTGTCCTATCTTCATTCCTGCCAATAATTTTTTTTTCTTGGGCTAAAAGTCATACCTACATATAAGTTTCAGTGAAGATCGCGTAATTTAATTAAATAAATTTTATTTATCGTGGGAAAAACAGTTGGTAATTATCTTTAAACATTAAGAAACCTAAAATTTTATTCTAGGTCCGCCCTACCATAAATCCAACAGAAAGAAAAAGAAATGAAATATCACACTGCGCATGCATGCATGCAGGATTATTCATTTGACATTGACAGCAGATCCGAATAAAAGGCAAAAATATCTCCATTCAATATATATATAATACAAACCAACAACCTCAAAAGATATACACACCAACACACATAATCTACCAGACAGACAGTAGCATATAACAGAGTATAGTGAAATTTCTCATCATATAATTCTTCATCTCTACAATGCAAACCAAGAATTACAAGTCGCTATGTACAGATGAACAGCAAGCGAACGTTGCCCAATACGGCTTTCCTTTCTTCTTCTCTTTCTTAATCTCAGTCGGATACCTAGCGGGTGAATTCCACTCCATTTCTTTATGGGTTGCTCCAGAAACTAATGCTGAATTCACAGTGGTTGCTCCTCGACCATTATCTTTTGTGGTAGTCTCGTCTTTCTGATTTGCAGCAGGCACTTGTTTTGGGTTAAGAGATTTGGCTTCACTCAGAAGATTTTTCAATGGGCTGTGTTGTTTACCTGAACTCCAGTTTGTCACTTTAGCAATAATCTCCTCGTTTTTCTTTCGACCTTCTGATTCATTCACTATGTTTGTCATGGAAGGGAACCAGCCTTGCGGTAGAGCTTCAGATTTCGGCTGTTGAGCATTTTGAGCTATCTCGATTTCTGAAGCAGAACCTTTCTGAGCAACTTTATCTGCAGACTGGACCAATGTCCCGAAAGATGGAGGCTCAAAATCATCTGACTTGTGAGGATGGCCTTCTATGGCTATAGTTTTGTGCTTCTGATTTGTTTCGGCAATGGCTGTTAGGTCGGATTGCGAGGAAAGAACTGTTCAATCCATTATGTGAAGCAGGTAATAAAATTAGAACGACTGAATACATCTATTACATAGCAGTAGTGCAGTGTATGGCATGCAACATCACGTCATCATCTAATTTATCACATATATAGACCATACTAGAAGTCCTATTAAGTCTAAGCAAGCAACACATAATAAGAAAGACGTGCAAAGAGGATTGAAAAACACATCCAACTTTTCAACAATATATTTATGTTATTTTCTGGACCAAATTATAAGTATATCTTGGAATCTAAAAGTTTAGTGAAGACATTCAAGTTACTTAGAGTTTGTTTGGTAGAAATTAAAATCGGATTAAAATTGAAAAACTAGCCGTTATTGTTGACTTTTATTAGACGAGTGAGGCCAATAAAGGCTATATTTTCAATTTTAATTGGATTAAAATCCCTTCCAAACAAGCTCTTAAATTAATCTGTAACTTGGACCTGAACGTATTTAGTCCAGGAGAAAACTCTGTAATTCAGCCTGTTGTTAAGAATAAAAGAAATGGATCTGGTCATGCCATGAATGTAGATTCCAAATTTGCAGGGAATTTAAGAGATTTAGACAAAAGAAGATTATTGGCTGGATACAATATTACTCTGAGTGGGAATGTTTTAAGCTGAAAATTAATCATACAAAAGCAATAAAAGAAGCTATTGGGTCAAGAGGCTGGTAGCTGAGTTGGAAGATCAAGTAGTAAATGGCAGAGTGGTGTATGCTAGTGAAAGTGCAATGTCTCTCTCAAAGAACCAAATAATCACTTGAAATTTAGGCGGAAATCAATTTTATTCATAGACAATTAATTCTACATATAACAGTACAATCCCATCAACAAAAGGAAAGAAACCTAACTATAGAAAGTAACAGGAAAAGGGAACATAATATTCCTACTACTATATTAATTCCTTAATTAAACTAGAATAAAAATAATGGACTCTTAAGTTAAAATAGGAAAATAATCACTTATTCCAACTTATTCTACGATAGAACTAAGTGTATTAACGTAAAATTGCGCTATTTATACGAGACATCATAGTTCAAGGTGTTGCTGAAATTAAGAGTCCACGCATGACAACCCTGCAGATATGCTAGACACTGCCTAATACAAAGTTCAGGCACAGCTCGAATTTGGTGAATGTCAGAGACATTGAACAGCCCCATTGATGGGGAAGTGACTACAGGACCAGCATTTGAGATTTGTGATTCAAACGTGCAGATTTGTTATGATTTGGACCATAATTGTAACACAGAATATTTGGAGAAATTTATAGTTAAGTGAAGACATGGAAGTTAGTTAAAACAGACTAGCTCAGATTTGTTTATGAGTAGATGAGTGAGACCTGAGTGTATTTACTCTCAGATAGAAGTCCGTATTTCAGCCTCTAGTTTAGAATAAAAGAATAAATCTGGTCCTACCATAGATGTAGGGCAATTCCTGAACCATGAACAATTCTTAGTGTGTTCTGTGCTTATTAATCTTGTCTCTCGGTTTAATTCTTTCTTTAATTTCTTACGAAAATTTCTGGTTTTGTCAGTCCATTATTATCTTGAATTTCCATTTGGTTGTTCTATTATATTTATATACAGTAACAATAGAGTTTACCTGATCCCCAGTTCCCTTCGAGACTCTCAGTTGGACTACTTGAAGCACCTGATATAAACACAGACGAATTACCATCTTTCTGTTTTGTCAGCTTGTCATCGGCTTCATCTTGCAAAGGCTCAAAACTAATACCGGAGACTTTTTCACCATTAGTAATAGGTGTATCGTCAACAGTACCAGAACTTTTGTTTAGAACTTCAGAATCTGAAGGTGTGGCTTCTGGCTCTATTGAAATTGAGACGGGTGAATTGTTGTCTAATGCTACAATATCACCATCGTGAATCAGTTCCACACCTGAATCTATGCCAACAGACTTTAATGTGCTAACTTCCTCACTTGTGCATCTGTTCTCAACAGCAGCAGAAGTTTCATTCAAACATTCCTGACCTACAGGCATGGATTCTTGCTCTATTGAAGTAGGTTTATCTTGATTTTCACTCCTTTTTACAATATTTCCATCATGAGTCAGTTCACCTACCATTCCAGCCGCATAAACAGGTTCTGATTCTATAACACCATCACCAGCACAGCTAGTTTCTTCAGCAGATTTTTGTTTCAAAGATTCAGAATTTACAGGCAGAGGAGCCATCTCTTCGGAAACTGGGTGTTTTGCACTTCGGTCTGAAGTTAAAATATCAGTCGGGTACAGCGACTGCATAGAATAACCATTCTTAGCTTCTCCATTATTCATTAAATTACCAAGGACACCAACTTCCTCACTTCCATTCCCTGCATCCAAAAGCACACTGCTAGACTTTTCATCACAATGGTTGATGTCTTCTACAAGAGCCATGGTAGTTTGATCATCTTTAGGTGAAAAAGACTTGTCTGCATGATCGGGGGTTGATTTTGATTGGACACATAATATGTCCTCAGAGTCCCCGTCGCCCCTTTCATTTCCAGCAGTAACACTCTTGTCACTCTTAACTATGTCACAATTTTTAGCATTCTCATCTCCGTGCACATTGTATTTTTGCTTGACTTCCTCATCAGTAGAAGAGACAATAGATATGATATCAGAGCCTTTAACTGGAGAATACTCAGAAAGAGCATTCTTTGACAAGTCAACCGAATGAGACTTCAATCCTTGGGTACTGGAGTTTGGTTGGATCTCTGCCCCAGAGGTAACTTCTCCGACTTCTAAGCTACAAGTTTCAACACTCCCGCTTGTTCCAGTCAATGTGGATGTGTCAGCTTCCACTTTAAGATTATCTTCCACAGCACTGGAATCACTCAAAGCTACAGAAGAGCTAGCAATGCTTCTAACTGGCTTAACTGAATGGGCACTTAAACACTCCTCCGCAATATTACCTTCATCAATAGCTTCCATGGGTCTTGTTATTTCAGCAGAGCTCAGGTCCAGAGGAAGCTTAGACTGAATATATTTATGATCTTTGAAATCTTCAATTATGACTTCAGGGTTATCTACACCTGGTAAATTTGCAGATAGAAAATGCAACTGTTCCTGCTCATTCTCTGACTCACATACCTCAATCAAATTGTGGTCACTTTCACCATTTATATCTGTGGCAGAATCAGCATCCTTTTTTACCTCAACAAAAGAATCCATGTTTTCAGTTCTTTCATTTTGAGTATAAACTTCATGCTTTACCACTTCAGCAGTATACAATTTATCACAAAATTTTTCCTCCCTATTGACTACTATTACATTAAGATCTGAAGTTTTTCCTTTGTCAGAGTCTAAGGCCACAGACTCTGAGCTTTTCAGATACGCCTCACCTTTTTCCCCTTTGGCATCTACAAACTCTCTAGCACTCACTGGCTCTTGCTGCATTTTCCTTTCACCATCTTCATTTATATTATCAGTGATTATATCAGTCTGAATCTCAGATTTGATAGGAATCTGAGAGCCAGACTGTAGACCATTAGTGAGTCCAACAGAAACTGATTCAGATGTAGTATCACTTGGTGTAATAGTACTCTCCAACTGGTCCACCACATATTCCAGTTTGCACGTTTGACTGCTGCTTGTGCGGTCATTCAGTTGTTCAGTCGTCTCTGCACTCACGGGAGTGGACTTGATATTAAAGGAGTTCACATGAATAAATTATGCTCAATGAAGAACACCACTATGTTTAAGACAGCTGTTAGTTGTATACACAATTTGATAAATTTTAGAAGTCTTCAGGAAGATTGACAAAAGAGGAGAGATGAAGAATAACCAAGAACTACCTCAAGCAAAACACAAAATTTTATCTCAATTAAGCCATATAACACATTTTCTTTCACAAATCATCAAATCTATCAACATGTAATTTCAAGGTTTGAACTAATATGAAAAGTTGAGCCGCAACTATATAGAGTTACAAACTTGTTTAAATTTCAAGTGCATTTATATGCATCATTCATATTGCACAATGTCCTCATCCACTTCCTAGATGAAGTGAACGAAGGCCCAGTGCCCAACAATAGTCAATCATGTCATCAATGTTTCGCGATTTACAATCGTAGACAGTTTAATCGAACGTAATGAGAAACAGTGAATAGTCATCATTCCTTTTTAATCATAGTTCAGAGAAAAACAAGAATGCACATATAATTGTTCATTCAAATGCATATAAAATTAAAATTTATTGTTTCAATTGAGTCTCCTTGGTTTCCTGAAACCCGTTACCTTTAGGCAATGCAATAACATAGCCTTTAAATGTGCCATAGAAAATTGCTCTAGACAAAGACACGTCCTGAGAGGAACTCAAGTTCCTTCAAGACATAGAGGAGGACAAGTAAACTTGGATGCTGAATGAGAGAGATTTCCATATGCAGATTCATTTAATTTAAGCACCTAGTTTATATGATTGATACGCATGATTTCTAATTTCCTTTCTATAATCCTCTAGTAAATTTCCCATCATGGCAAAAAAAAAAAAAAAAAAAGGCAATTAGCTAGAAATTAAAATTATAATGCTAGTAATCAGTAGTTAATTAAACGGAAGTGGATGCTACAACCAAATAATCAAATGCTTACTGGCAGTTTCATCAGACTTCAGTAGTTGGTTCCTATTAAGATCATCCACCACGCCTTTTTCCACACTCTTATCAGAAACACTCTCCAAATGCTCATCCAAGCTGGGACTAACTCCACTATCTGAAAACTCGGTGACTGCATCTGCAAACACTTCATGTTCTGATCTGTTCGATTTTTCACCAACTCCACCACTACTATCAAATTCCTTGATATTTTTCTTCTCAGCCTTGGGACCTTCACGAACAAACAGCTCATCAACAAAAATCCCAAATTTTTAATTTAAGAAACGGAATCAAACAAATGCAGAATATAAATAAAAACTCAAGAAATCTCACTGGGGGTTTGATGATCCTCATCGGAGGAATGCTCCTCATCTGAAACAGCCAAATGGGCATTTTCAGCTTCTGATTCAATTAGTTTATAGCCTTCAATTTTTCCACAAACCTTCTTGTGGGATCTTCTGTGTCTAGCACTTGGGTTTGGATTTGGAAAAGGCCAACCACATCTGTGACATGGGTGAACCCCATGAATCTCATGCCCTTCAAGAACCAAAGAGAAAAAAGAAAACCATTAACTGGAAACAAAAATTGGGAATTCGAATAGACGCAGAAAATAAAAATTACAAATTGAAAAGTCAAAACTTCTTATAACAACACCATATACGAGAAACAAACTAGTTACAGAGAGCTCATTTCCCTGTACGTTTGTGCGTGAGTTCTATGAGAGCATAGAGTATAAAATGATTTCACTGCAATCACTTTACACACAATCAATGGACTAAACAGTAGGTTGTAAATATTCATCATTTCCTGCGTACAGACATTTATTAAGGGGTCAGTCAATGTGTTTCTCTGCGTGTGTGTGAGAGAGAGGGATAGAGCGGGAGATGAACAGAACAAGAAAAATCCATCAAAATCCAAGCAAGAAAAGCAAAACCCACTAAATATCTTTGAAGAAAAGACTGAAAAATCGCAAAATTTCAGCAGATAATAATTCCAAAACTTAGTTTCTTGAAAGAAGAAAGAGACGCGAACCTGTAGAAGCAGTGGAATTCTTGATATCTTGACTATCCATATCGTATTGTTACACTGTAAGAGACAGGATCAATAATGGAAGCTTACAGAGAAAGAAAGAGTAAACGCGAAGACTTTTAGAGTGTTAGAAAGAGAAAGTAAGAACGGTGCAAAGACAGTGATTATGGAGGTGATAGCGGATGAAAACAGTGCACCATATGCGCATGTTATCAAGTATCCCGACTTAACCTATGCATGGCTGAATATTATTGTCTACGGTAACGCTCAGGATAATGCTACGAAGGACATTCTCGTACTGCTTGTTGAAGTATCCCGACTTTAAAGCCTTGATGTAATCAGGTTTTTTTTTAATTTTTTTCTTATTTTTAATATTATTTTAATTAGTTTAAAATCATTGATAATAATTTTAACAAGATTATTGATAATTATTCCTTTTATTAATTAGGCCTTGTTTGAGCCGGATTAAAATCCAATTAAAATTGAAAATATGGCCGTTATTGGGTCCCACTTGTCTAATAAAAGTCAACAATAACGACTATATTTTCAATTTTAATCCCTCTCATACAAGGCCTTAGTTTATTTTAACTCTTAAAATAATTAAAAATTAGGAAAAACAAAAAGAAGGCACTAGCCTTTTGGTGCCTAGACTCGAATTAGGTGATGAAAAATAAAATTGATCATATTTTTTCATATTTTCCCCATATATAAAGTTTTTCTTCAAATCTCTTTCATTCATTTATTTTTCGGAAAAAATTGTATAAACCCTATAAAAAGTAAAATATCCAAAACTACTACAATATGATATATACACCTAATATACTATATAATATGTAAAATATATTTATAAATACTAGTTCCTAAAATTACTCCTCAACCCCTTTTTTAACTGAAATTTAAATAAGTGCATACATTTAGCTTGTATTAAATGTGTCTCCCATCAAATTGATTTCAAAAAATCAATAAAAAACGGTTGCCATATCACTTGTGATATAATTTTGTTTGGGATTGATCATCATCTTCAACTTTCATCTATCGTATTTCATCGATTCCTACCATGGATTTGATACCATTTTCAAACTCGAATTTCTTTTCTAACGATTTTTGTCGAACTTAAGGTAATTTCACGTACTGCGTTATGATGATTTTGACAATGAATCTGATAATTGAGTCCATCACAACATTCGTCAATATGTACGTGATATAAATTATATGTTTGATCTACATCATAATGTATCAAAGTAAGAGACAATTTCATGTGGACAATAGCATTCATAGTTTATATTAGTTGAAATCGTTAAATTACAAAATGCTATTCTCTATGAGGATAACTTGTAACCTTAAAGAAAAAACAACGGTATGTGTATGATGTTTAGTGTGCTATGTCTCGTAGTTTTTAACAAAATTTAATCTCCGATGCTTGTTCATGATTTTGTTTGCTTGTGTTTTTGGATGCCAAGGGTTTGCAAAAGAGATGAAGAAAAGCAACCATGCCCAGAGAAAATTGCAGAAGCATGAACAGGATTGCAAGCTTGACCCACATGTTGAGAAGCAATTAGGCAGTGTCCATCTATTGCCTGCAATCTCTTCATGCCATGGCCAGTGTGATCATGCTGATCTCTTGATATATTTGGGTCGAACATTTAAATCATGCTGATCTCTTGATCTATTAGTAATGATCTCCTAAACACGGTGCTTAGTTTATGCTAAGCACTACATTAGTTGGTAGTTTTTTGTCACCTCTAAGCATGTTGCTTAGCATAAATTAAGTATCGTGCTTAGGAGATCCAATTCGTGTGTATATATATATATAGAACTAACAACGATCCAACGGTTGAACTGTTGACTCGATAATTTTTTGGGACTTGGTTCGGGTTCGATAACTATGATAATAACAGCATATACAATTTAAGTAAATAATTGCATTCATTCTTTAATGCCATATGATTTTAACGAGGTGATAAATTGTGTTGAAGATACATATTAAATAAATAAGTATACTTTTTTTTAGTTATTTAAGATTTTAGTTGACGTTGTTCAATACTAACAAAATATTTTGACTTGTACTTTTATCATTGATTGTGCCAAAATTATAAAAGCGAAAATGCTCGATGTACACTCCAAGTATACATTATCATTGATATGTAATGTGTCGTTAAAAAATGATTGAAAAAAAAAAATTGTTTAATTTTTAAAATTATTCAATAGTGTGTTGTCACGTGGCAAAATGTAAAGAATGATGTAAATGATAATAGAGTCGTTTATTGACTTTTTGACTTTCAAACAATCTGTCTATTTTTAGTAGGTAGAACAACTCTAGAATCGAATTTTGGTGTTATTCTTACCCACAACGTAAATTAAAAGAAGTTTTGGTCCTGTTAATATTCAAGCATCCCAAAAGAAAAAGGAAAGAGGGAATTTTTTACTCTTTTCAAATGGATAAATTAGATTATTATGAAAATAATCATAGAAAATATGAAGAATATCACATCGCAAGAGAGAAATTTTTACTCTTTTCAGATGGATAAATTAAATTATTATGAAAATAATCGTAGAAAATATGAAGAATATCATAAAATCACGAGATTATTGAAATATTTAAAGGAATTGATCTTCTCTTGTAATAATATCACCATAATTATATTGTATTGTATTTGAAGTTAAGAAATGAATTCGTAATGCTCAAGAATTTAACTAATCATTTGCCAATTTTTTCCTCTTTTAGCCCCCATTTTTCCCCCGTTATTAATTATAATTTTTGGAATAGTATTTTTTTTAAAAAAAATGTGAGGTTAAAAAAGAAGAAAATATTTTAAATTTACGTGTAATATTATTTTATTGACGAATGTGTGGTTAATAAGAATAGAGAAAAATAGATTATAATTTTAATAGGGCCTTAAAGATGACCAATAAGATCAAAATTGGTCACCTTGAACTCGACTTTGAGCTCTATACACATGAGATTCTCATCACATATAGGGTGAAGAGTGGGCCCGACCTCGTGGACTCTCTCAACCGAGGTCTCCATCAAGACTCCCTCACCAAAAATGTCACATTTAGCTCCGGCCTATCACCCGGTGTTTGAGGTTGTACCTCAACATCGATCGTGTTATGCCCTTGGTCTTATGGGTGACACCCAATAATCTCAAGTCGAGCCCTCAACGTCACCTCACAAGTCTCATGAGAGACTTTCGTAGTTTGACTTCTCTGCCTCGAGGAGCCTTATTGTTAGCCCGTTGATAAGCTCTAAGGCGTAACTTCAATCACGAGCTAGACAAAAAGGCTTTACCTAACCTCCCTAACAACGTGATCTTATTTGGATTCCATTATCAAAGCTGGTGCTATGCTTCAAAGGTACGAATTACGTTCCCACTTCCTAATCCATTACATCATCACAATGCTTGAGTATGCTAATCCTTCTAAGACTCCACTATCAATCATTATAAATTCAAACAACATTTCATTATTCAGTTACACTTTTTTATTACAACTTTATATTACCTCCGTTTGGGTTTTATTATTTTCTCTGTTTTTTAAAATCAAACATTAATTTTAATCACTAAGTTCTTGAAAAGTATATTTTAACGAAGTAAAATGAAATCCAAATAGAGGAATTATTTACTTTGCATCCCATGCTTATATTTTGTCTTGGCATCCGCTGATTTAAACATGGAACAAAGATGTCATATCTAACGTCATCATTTCAGGTCCAAGGAAGACATGTTCATAATATAGCTCAATCCAATGCTAGGTCAAGCTCTTATAGTCACATGTACAATTTTTTAGAGCCTCAAATGCCTTATTTTAAGTTAAATTGGACTAGATTAAGCGCCTGTTTAACTTACTTTTTATCATACTAGTCAGAGTTGAACGTGCATTGCACGTTATTTTGAGATACTCAATAAGTACTGTAAAATTCATATTTGATACTAATTTGTTAAGATGATTTGACGAGTCTCAAACGAATTAAAGAAAATAAAATTTAGGATGGAAATTTAAGAGAAGAAAATTGTACTCTCAAAACTCAATTTCTATGATTCAAATTTTTTTTGTGATGATGAAATACTACAAATGAGCAACATTTTTATACTACTAGTCGTTGACACGTGCGTTGCACGAATTTTGTATTTGTTGTGTTTTTATTATTGTAGAAATTGTAGATATTAAAAAAAGTAGTTTAAGATTTATTGGATTATTCAAGAGTTTTGGAAGCATATTATTGTTTCGCTAGTGCTCATCTGATAAGGTGATTATTTCAAAAGATGATATTACTACACAGATAAACTCACCAAAAATAAAATTGAAAACATTACGTGTATTTAGATGATAATAGAAATGTTTGACATACATAAAGATTACGAGTTTACAGGAGTAGAAAATATTTGATTAAATCTACTGTAAACACCAAACAACATTGAAATAAACGAGAAATATGGATCTCAATAAAATCCAATTCCCCAACATAAGTATATGAAAAAAGGAATAAAAAAGTAGTAAAGATGAAAAATTATACAGTTAAATATTAGAAAATTAAACAAAAGAAGAACACACACAATATGGAATTAGCCAAAACAATTTATGAGAAATAAGCTTTAGCGCATTAGGAAAAATAATTCACACTTGTTAGCATTCTCCNCTTTAGCGCATTAGGAAAAATAATTCACACTTGTTAGCATTCTCCATCACATTTTGTGCCTCAGGCAGTTTAGTTTCTATCACAATAGCTAACTCTTGTTTCGCGCGGATTATCGCTAACAATTAAAAAGGGTTCACACGATTGTGTAAGGAACAGACCTCTTGAGACAAAGTCTCAAAAATGGGTGTTTATTGATGAAAATTACAATTGGAAATAAACAGAATGTCTCCAAGAGGCCCAAGTACACGAGTACTAAAAGAAGT
>CAIGRT010231158.1:0-16959 GCA_903798405.1 Fraxinus platypoda
AAAAGGAGAATTCCTACCAAACAGGGCCTCTATATAGGATCATGCTATGTGTACATAATCATGTACACACAGCCTTACACCCCCCTCACATGGAGGGGGGCCCACACATAATAAAAATAAAACTGTACAGATGGCGAAGGGTCATTTTTGTACTTAAAAATAAAACTGTAGTCATTGATATAATTTAGTTGATATACAGTATAATTAATTAACAAGATTTTAACTTATTTTTCATAAGTGGCTGTCATACGTGGAGATTCAAGAGAAGGCAGATCATCACTGCAGAAAGTAGTTAAGACCATGGAAGCTGCTCTACTATATCATTCAGGTTTCTATTTAGACTACGCAGCGATTGAATGTGAGGCTCATCTTCTTGAACAGGCAGTATTTTAGCAAAAGTTCCTTCCTCGAGATAGTCGATGATTCTGTTGGCGGCCTCGAGCCCAGTTACATAAGATTTCTCCTGATGAAGTGAATAAACTAGCTAGTCAACCATCTTGGAGCAAAAGTGAAATTTAATTTAATAGATGAGAACAAAATAACTTTTAACCTGTGACCATGAACCGTGGCGGCTTATTATCCAATCTCCAGCCATATACAAGTTTGGAAAAGACGTAGATCCTCGCATCATATACTTGTACGAACCTAGAAGAATGATCAAATTAAGTACAAGTTAGCAGCAAAAAAAAAAACCTTTATCAGAACTTATAATTGCTCGAATGCAGCGAAATTTACATTATGAAAACAAAAAAGTAATAATCATGAGACATTTGAGGGAGTTAATTACCAACAGAAAGTTACCTGGAAAGAAATGAGTCAAAGATTTTGGAAATCTTTCAATTTCTTTATCAATCGCTGTTGCATTTTCAAAGTCCTTAATACACTTTGAAAGCCAATACATGGTTTTCTCTACAATTTTCTCATCCTTGAGGGGAAACAAGTCATTGGCATGATACTGCACTAAATATGAATCATATAAATCACAAATTAGAGTTCTGCGTATTTTTTATAACGGAGAAGGATGCAAAAAACAAAATGGAAAATAAACGGGGCATAATAAATGTTTTTCTTACAAAATCAGCTTGGATGACTGCTGTTGTACTCTCTTTGTACTCGTCATAAATCATGCTCAAGTCGAAAAAGGTCCATGCACAAGAACCCTCAAATCCAGAGGAAACATTGCTCGGGTTTGGAAGGTTAACCTGTTCATTCATTCATAATGAAGTTTTCTGATAAAACTTTTACTTTCTGAAAAACTAACCAAGTACTACCTCGTAATAGCTCAAAGAACAACAATTATACTTCATCTGCTCAAAGAAATGTTAAATGCATGAATTATATGACTTCCATATAGGTAAAAGGCAAATTTCTTCGATTCCTCTGTGCAGAGTGAGAAGTAATGAAACTGCACATACCTTCCTATCAAGTTCCACCTTAACAGTAAGTAAATCAATGCTGTTCAAGTTCATAATTTTCAGAAACTCTTCTCTGGTACATAATACTGCACTACAGAAAATATAACTGCCAGTTACAAGGATAGAGCAAAATCGAATCGATTCTTGAATTTAGTTATCATGATTGATGCTATTCTATCAGAAAGTTAAGCATAAGTCAGATGGGGAAAAGACCTGGGACATGGAAGTAAAAGTTTGATTGGGCATACCTGTTCTGTACGATTTCCTGTAAGGTAGAGATTCCAACAGCCAATATCATAGCATCAGCCTTAAAACTCTCCTTCCCACAAACTACTTCAGTTATGCAACCTGTTTCCTCATTGAGTGCTACATCTGTGACTTTTCTACCCTCCAGAAACCTACAACCTTGGGTTTTCAGGGATTCTATCCACGGCTGAAATATTTGTTCTCTTACTGTTCCACAACACAATGCCAAATCGAAGTTTTTCTGTATCAATCCACAAAAAGGTAGTGATAAATTCATAAGCAAACAATTTTTGAACAAAGTAAAAGAAAGATGATCATTTACAAACAACAGAATGCATAGTAGTGTAATCGACAGTTTACTCTTCCTTGTGCCTAGAAAAAGTACAAATATCATGAAGTCAATGTTTATAATGCCAAGATCCGAGTTTTTATTTCTGTTAAATTGAAAAGGAGGGACTATGATGAACTTGGAAGTCCAGAAAAGCCTTATCCAACTGACCTGATTAGCAAGAACGAAATAGTATAGCATTCCTATAGTTGCAGCAGCACTACACTGCTCTGCTGGGGCAAACAAACCCACTTGTAGTAAGGGATCAAAAACATCTCGATATAGCCTTTCCGAGCAGCCAAATTGTTTAAATAGCTCCCTTGCAGTAACTGAACATTTTGAAGCACTTGAAAGAATTATCTCAATTCTATCCACAAGTGTAATTAAGTTATACGAAGAAAATATATAAACTTTCATTACTGGCATCGTATTTTCTCCAGGCAGCATCAGTGTTGTCAAAGTCAATTACTGCAACCAGAAGTATACACAGGTTAACGAATAAATGAGGTTACGTAACTTATCACCATTGCTTAGCGAGACAAGACTGCATTTGAACGTACCTGCAGCCATCAGAGGAAGTGATGTCAACTGATCAATCAATGGTAATCGAACAAACTGCAGTGGCAAGATAAAGTGGATAGTGTCCATCTGATAGTACAAATAGGCTACTGATTGAAGTCAATAGGATTCCTTCAGGGATTTATACCTGAGTGTTAAATAAGGTTCCAAATGGAGTTGGCAATTGTAGTGCATCTTTGTATATGGGATATTTAACCTGAAAAATAAATCTATCCAAATATGATGGAGCCATAGAAACAAATGCTGAAAAGTTCGTCTACATTTCGTCAAACTAGAAAAAAATAAATAAAAAATTGAGAAGAGTGCAGCTTACCTCCAACCCCTCTTCAGAATATTGTGCAGACTTTGTCCAGCTTGTGAAGGGCTTAACACCAATCTCATCAACAAGGTTAAATATATTTCTGTAAGGATACCAGAAACCTAGTACCGTTTACAAGAATTCATTAGGATCAGTGCGATAGCAGCAATGAACTGCTTCTATTGATAGTCGCACGGTAAGTAGAAGTCAAGAACACAATCAATTACCTCGTATACCATAATCATCAGGACTAAGGGACTTATTTTTATATCCAAATTCATAACCACCTCCAAGAACTGTGACATCAAAGCCCTGAAACCAAATTTCAAAACAACAGTTCATATAACACAAGATTAATATCAACAAACTCACAAATAGAATGCACGGGCAAAACTCCTTCACATATTGGACAATACTAAACTGTAGAATCAAGAAAAATAACTTGAAATTTATCAAACACGTCACGTCATGTCATATCATATGTTCAGGGACGGACCCACATGGGGTCATGTGGGGTCAAATGACCCTTTTTACCTAAACATTTTTGAATTCTCGTTTTTGACCCCCCCAAAAAATGGTCTCGGTCCGCCCCTGCATATGTTGATGAAAGATTGGAAGTACCTGTTTGCAGAGGTGGTTGGCAGCGNAATGGTCTCGGTCCGCCCCTGCATATGTTGATGAAAGATTGGAAGTACCTGTTTGCAGAGGTGGTTGGCAGCGCCAAGGCCTGCCCAGCCGGAACCAACAACGATAACTTTCTTCTTGTTCTGACGTTCAGCGTAAACAGGTTGTTCCTCTGCTCTACAGCAAAACCCGCGTCTAAATGTATGATTCGGGAAGGCAGGCAACGTCCTACAACAACCCAACATGTTTCTCAGCAACAGCTTTCTTTTCTAATTTTGCATCGGCTACTTGTGTGCTGCTGGGGGGGGTTCAACAAAAATGGAGACGGAACAGGTCCTAGCAAACAACGACAACCAAGTCTTATGATTTTTTTGGCTTTTGAAATTTGATCACTATGGATTGTATTTTCCTAATATATTTTTTTCTTTATCTGGGAAATTAAGACCAGATAAAAACTTAGCCTACAACCACAAAAATAAATAAATAAATAAATAAATGAACAAGCAATCAAAATCAGACCAGCCGGGTGGGCTCTACTTCAAATAATACACACACTGTCCAAGAAAGTCCACGTCATCTCTTTGCTTCCGCACTACGCTCAAAACCAAATCCCTCACGAATCTTTTATTGCGTCTACCGTTAATACTTTTTCTCCTTCACACAAACACAAACTTACAAATGGCGACAGCCCTGTCAGGCCGGCCCAGCCGCGCTATTTTGGGCGGAGACCCGTTTTACCCGACCCGGACTAGACCTCGCCGGCTCGACACACCGGCCGTAATTAAGATACTCAAATCCCACCACCGCTACCCGTGGGGACACCGGCGCATGTTAGCGACGGCGGTTCGAGCTGGGTCTCGAGCCGATGACTCGGCGCCGTTTGAGATGTCAGTGGAAAATGCTCTCAAAGTGTTGGGCGTCTCTGAGGGAGCTTCGTTCGATGATATTCTCCGAGCCAAGAATTCAATCATTGCTACCTGTAAAGATGACCAAGAAATGATTGCGCAGGTTCTAATTTCGATAAGTTTTCAACTTTCCTCTTAAATGTATGGGAGGATGGATTATTTCCATTTCTTTTTTGGGATATTTAGAATTGGATTGCATGGATCCTCTTTTATTTTATTTATTATGTTTTATTAAAGACCATTTTCAAAATTAAACAACTCGAAATTGTTTGCCATGAATCCATCTATACATTGTTATCTTCACTTGATCGTCTGTCATTAGTTTGCTTGAGAAAATTGGAAGAGTTTGTTATGGTTGGATCTCAACTTCAACCAAATTGAACACACAATTGAAAGCAGTCAGCTGGGAATCAATAACCCAAGCTATAAATCTATTATTTGAAATGAAATTACAATGCAACAGTGAAATGTAAAGAGAAAGGGGGAGGGGAAATGCAGAAAATCAGAGAAATAAGAAGTAAGAAGAGAATTCAGATTCAGAGAAATAATAGAGGACTGGGAAACAGATTTAGAGAAATGAAAGAGAAGAAGAGAAAGAACAGAATGGTGAAAGAAGAACAGAGAAGAAGGAGAAAGAAAGACATGAAGAGGGGAGAAAACGGGCTGCAAGCCACTCTTCAATTCATCGTTTACAAAGTTTCAATACAACCTATATAGACCAAAACAATAAAGGGCTTTGGGTTAGCCCACAATAAAACAAGTCCAACTAGATAAAAGTAAATGGGCCAATATATACCAAGTCAGCCCATGACATCCCTTCCCCTTAAATTAACCTTGTCCTCGAGGTTCAAAGTCGGGATGTCTTCTTTGTACGTTGTTAGTAGCTGCCCCATTCTCTTCACCACCCTTAGATTAAGCAGGTAATGCAAGGAGGCATATGCCTCATTCATTTCATCTTCTTGGACCTGATTCTGAACTACATAC
Organism: Fraxinus platypoda; assembly: GCA_903798405.1. NCBI lineage: Eukaryota > Viridiplantae > Streptophyta > Magnoliopsida > Lamiales > Oleaceae > Fraxinus > Fraxinus platypoda. The sequence goes on from CAIGRT010231158.1 coordinate 5,380, forward strand.
TCATCTGAAGCATCCTCTAGCTTTAGCCAAACTATTGGATCTGTTTCATCCAGTTCCATACCACGGTGATCATCAACCGGACTGAATCGAAAATACTGTACACTAGGCAGCATAGGAAGTAATGCGCTCAAAGCTTCCTCCACACGGTCAACATAGCACACATTCCTAATCAAAACTTGTCCGGTGTCTCAATAGTGCCAACCACCCCTATGAACTATGGTTGGAATGGACCCGCACCCTATTGAAACTAAGCAATCAATTTTTGCATCAGGCCACAATAGTTGTGCTTCTCGTACAGTAAAAGTAGTAGGATTATTTGCTACAATAGCCCCATCTTGCCAGCAATATACACCACCAGTGTAATCATCTAGATAATATGACGATGTAGATGATGCTCTTATAGCTTGTCATATGTGATACTTACAACTCTCAATGGAAGCACCAATGGGCTTTTTGGTACCATTTTCTGTCTGAGGATCGGCAAGGAACTTTTCTATGCAATAAACAAATTTTGTTCCATTGAAAGTGTCCCCACTAATTCCGACACATGTTGACTGTCCAAGGTTGACGGCAGTAGTTTGAAAACCGCTTCATAAGTTAGGGTGCCAAATCGTGAGATAATTCCAATATGTCCTGGTTTGTGAATGTATTCAGACATAGAGCATGTTTGGTAGGGCTTAAAATCCAATTAAAATTGAAAATATAGCCGTTATTGGGTCCCACTCGTCTAATAAAAGTCAACAATAACGGCTAGTTTTTCAATTTTAATCCGATTTTAATCTCTACCGAACACGTTCATAATTCTAATAGAGTATGTTTGGCTAAGTTTAAAATCCAATTAAAATTTAAAATATAGTTGTTATTGGGTCTCACTCGTCTAATAAAAGTTAACATTAACGGCTAGTTTTTCAATTTTAATCTGATTTTAATCTCTACCGAACACGTTCATAATTCTAATCTTACACTCCCCAGGCTTGATAATTCCAAGACAATTTAGACCTATGAGCTGAGTTTTTGACTGCTTATTGAGAGCAGCCTTGACAATAACCATGTCATGTTGAGGGATTCCCTTAGTGATGCAAATAGCCAAATCTAGCTCAGCCTCCCTTGCCTCCATAATAGTTTTAGCCGTAAAAGGGGAAGGAGCACAAATTACTGTTGCATTAGCCTTTGTTTCAGCTTTTGCCTTCAGAACTTCATCTCCATCGTACTCCAGTAGTCGTTCAAGTGGAGATTCCCTAGAAAAAACCACATTCCCATGTCTTTTCCCCCTCAACCTTCGGTGTAATTATAACTTCAGTCTTATTTTCATGATAAATACCACTACTAAAAGTCAATCTCCAGTTTCTTGAGTTTTCATTTCCATGTCTTCTTCCGCGGCATTGTTTTCAGCAAATCGTCTACAAACCTCACTTGAAAACATGTCCCAATCAGCATTGGGATGGTTGAAGATGAAGCCATAAAACCATTTGTACTCTTTCCCCTTCAAATACATCTCAGCTATTCCCACCCTCATTTCATTAGCTATTTGATGTATCTGGAAATATTTTTGGGCTTTCCTCAACCATTCTCTAGGACCTTCTATATTAAAATAAGGGAAATCAATTTTAAGGAGTCTACCACTTCCCTTAAATTCAAATCTAGCATGAGCATCATTCTCATTACTACTATCACCTTGTGTACAAATCACACTCTCAGACCTCCAATTAATAATTGACACTTCTATCCCCTTGTTCTTATGTTCTATATTTAGATCTAAAGACATTTGGGCCATCATGTTCTTATAATCACTACCCGGAACTATTACATTCTCTGCATTGAAGTTTTCTTCATCCTTCTCAACACCTAAATCAAATTCCAACTTTTCAAAACTACTCTCCACAATAGTTTCCGTCTTAATAACACGCTTGGTAACTACAACAACTAAATCATCGTCTCTGTTCAAATCGTAAGAACTGACCTACTTTACCAGTTTCTCTTCCGGTTTAGAAGCTGAATCGTCCATTTGCATTTTAGAAGACTCGGCTATTTTTGGGTAATGGTTGGACCGGTCTTTGGAGGCTGATTTAGCCTCAATAATTTCAGTCATCATGGAAATCAGGAACTCATACTTTTGATTGATTTCTTCCATTATGCTATCTAATCGAGAGATACCCAAGGACTGTAGCTGCTCTGATACCATTTGTTATGGTTGGATATCAACTTCAACCAAAATCAACTAAATTCAACACACAATCGAAAGCAGTCAGCTGGGAATCAATAACCCAAGCTGTAAATCTATTAATTGAAATGAAATTACAATGCAATAGGGAAATATAAAGAGAAAGGGGGAGGGGAAATGCAGAAAATCAGAGAAATAAGAAGTAAGAAGAGAATTCAGATTCAGAGAAATAAAAGAGGACTGAGAAATAGATTTAGAGAAATGAAAGAGAAGAAGAAGAGGAAGAATAGAATGGTGAAAGAAGAACAGAGAAGAAGGAGAAAGAAAGGCAGGAAGAGGGGAGAAAACTGGCTGCAAGCCACTGTTCAATTCATCAAATTCATCGTTTACGAAGTTTCAATACAACCTATATAGACCAAAACAATAAAGGGCTTTGGGCTAGCCCACAATAAAACAAGCCCAACTAGATAAAAGTAAATGGGCCAATATATACCAAGTCAGCCCATGACAGAGTTTGTTCATAATTGCTTTAATACTCTGTTCTCGATCTGCTTTAATCCACAATAACTCTTGAATATTCTGATGTCCATTTGATTTTTAATTCTGCAGTCATGAGTTGATAAATTTTGAAGTGAAAAGTGTTTACCTGTCAGATATGATACTGTTAAATCTACTGGGATAAATACTATGTGTCACGAACTTCTTTGCATACAACATTCTAGCTTCTGATTCTTTGAGAGCAACAAGCCCTCAACTCTTGTCCCAAATGGGTCGAAGTATGTATATATATTCGCACGTGCTTGTGTTTGCAAACACAAGCTGAAGTTTCAAGTGGCTACCCTATTACAAGCTTGCATTGCAGCATAACTTCTTATATTATATATCGTGTATATTGATTAACTTATTTTAGATGAACTTTGCTTGCAGGCATATTACTTGTCTATTGCATCTATCTTGTGAATATATAGATCATATTTAGGTCACAAATAATGGCTGTGGTTTTCCAGTTTTTCACCAATATTTGCTTGGATTAATATGGTTTATCGTTATCAGGTAGAGGCTGCATATGATATGCTGCTCATGCGGAGGTTATCACAAAGGAGAGCAGGGAAAGTTGTAAATAGCAGTATCCGTTATGCCGATGCTAAACCAGTAAATGCTCCAAGAATGGGGTCAATGCCCAAGTGGCTGCAGACTACTACCAGAAGCTCACCTATCTCAGTTGAAGCACCATCTACCAGCGAGTTAGGTGTGCAAGCTGGGGTCTACGGAGCTTTAATGGTCTTAACATATTTTAATGGAGCTTCAGCATCTTCAGTGGCCCCATATTCTGGTGCTGATGTCCCGGGGCTGATTTTAGCCACTAGTTTCGGAGCATCCTTGTACTTCTTAACCAAGAAAAATGTCAAGTTAGGTAAGGAAATAACACGAACCCTTCCCATTAGCCATGAATTGATGCAGTGTTTCTCTTTTATATTTCTTTTCTTTTAATCATGGTCGTTAACTGTAACTGCCAGGTGGTTTGCATTTCATGACCCGCAGAAAGAATAGTTATGCAGAACTTATCTTAACATGATCATTTGTATAGATTCCTATTTACATGGATGTGTGGTTATGCATCTTTCATGCCAGAACTGGTCAAATGCAATTAATTTCTTTTTGGCAGAAGAAATAAATTTTAACCAAAGATTCCAGGTGGATAGGCTTTTAGGATTAGAGAACTAGGATTATGTAGTGAAACATAGGTTATTTGCTTCCTTGCATGAGCATACCTAGAAAGTAGTAATTGAAGGGAAAAAATTGGTAGAGACACAATGGTTGGATAACATGCTTTTCAATTTGCAAATGTGAATGAATGAACAATTTGTTGACTCAAGACTTAAAGTTCGTACCTAGCCATTCCAAGGCCCAATTTTTGCATGTTTATGAATAACTAATTGTAAGTCATAACCCTTATTTGCTCCCCATTATTTTCAAAATACATTTTTCTTTCTCTTATTTTCAACCACACATTCTTCAATAAAATAATATTACACGCAAACTCAAAAATTTTCCTTATTTTTTAATCACACATTCCCAATTAAAATACTATTCCAAAATGCATTTTGGGCAAAAAATTAGGCTCAAGCAAGCTCATAGTAAAATCCTTATATTTATAGAAACCACTTAATAATTATGTATGAGTTTAGAAAAAAACAATACCCTAATTTGCATCATTTCTCGTGCACCTTCATATGCTTCAAGTTTGAGTCCATTCAGGTTCATGTGGTTCTTATATTTTGCATAAAAAAATTTCATTCCAATAATTGCAAGACAGATTCACTTGGAAGCCGAACACTCATTCTGTGGCGGCTTTATTTTTCAGTTATGGACACTAGTCTCTTTGTGTTGTGCATGTGATGAACCCATGTAATAGCTGATTTAGGATTGTTTTTAAGATTGCTGATCGCATCCTTATATTTAGAGTTAGGAGTAATGTATTGCATATTATAGAGTCATGCTACACTTACCGAATTTTTTACCAAATCTTTTAAACCCCACTCACATTAGGGGGTGGGGACCACGAGCTGACATTTTTGAAAATACATGGGGCCCACACTTTTGTGAGGGGGGGTAAACCATTCGGTAACCCCCCTTCTGGCACACTATCATTTTCCCATATTATAAGCCTCTTGATTTTCGAACATATTGTAGTTTCTAGAACATAGGTATTAGCCCAATAAGGAAAATGTCTTGCAGTGCTTGGGTGCAAAAATCATCAATTTTACTTCTTCCATTAACTTCTGTTGTACTTGTGGACATAAAACTTTGGATTGTTGATATTGTAACATTTATTCATCCGCGTTCTTGGGTGCGTGGAAAGATAGCAAGAATATAAGCTGTTCCTTACCATGGACAGTGATTGAATCAAGATAATTTTGGTTTCAAGTTAAATGATCTAGGGTGATCATAGTGATCAAGTTTGTTATATTTCAGCTTATTATGAGAAGTAATTGGGTGTTTTGCTTTTGCAGGGAAGGCAGCTGTCATAACAATAGGAGGCCTTGTGACTGGTGCTGTGGTGGGTTCAGCAGTTGAAAGTTGGTTGCAAGTTGACATTGTCCCTTTTCTTGGCATTCACACACCAGCTACGATTGTGAGCGAATTTGTACTCATTTCTCAATTTTTGATCTCCTTGTACCTAGTATAAGACTAGGCAAAACCTTATTACGACTTGAGCTTGGGAGGTCAATTGTCTTTGCTAGGTTTTACAGATGCCTATTTAGGATGTGTATTTCCTTAACTTGTACAAATATAATGTTCAAGAAGCTAAATTAGTGAATATATATTTACTTTGAAATGTTATGTTGCATGGAATTTGAAGAGTTCTTCAATCCATAGAATGGCCATCTTTATGCTTGACTTCACCTTTGGAGAGCAAGCAGTGGTCAATGATACGTGATATTTAAACTCAGCTGTTGAAGAAGCCCAAGTAGAAAAGCCAGGCACAGACCTACCTAATCGTTATGGGAATTGTTGGGAGTGGAAGTAGGGTTTGTAGCTACGACAGGAGGTGATTGTAGTCACGATTGTTACATGTTGATTGTAGTTACAGGAAAAGTTGAGAATTGCTCGAGTAAAGGAAATTTGTTAGGGTTTAAGGAATAGGTTGGGCACAAGATGAGACGATTTGTCGATGCCTTTTAAAGCTTGAGAAAGAAGTTGATCGTCCTCCCCTAACATCAATTTGAATGTTTCAGAAAGTGAAGGCCGCAATATATAGAATTGAGAACGTTACGGATAAAAAGTGTACACTTTCTAGGAAGGCATGATTCAGTTGATAAAATAGAATTAATTTCATCAAACCTTGTTCTGTTTAACCATCGGCTCAAGTCCTGAGAAATAAAAACTTGCATAGCCTGCCCATATAAATCTCATACCAACCCTATACACCTTGCTGGGATTCTTGCCAATAACTATGCAAGAATCAGAAAATCAAGTCCTGCAAAAAATAAAATAAAAAATAACTGAGGGCTAAGTACCTTAATAAACGAAACCAAGTGCAAACCAATGACCCTAGAAATCCATAAATAATTGTCTCAGCGAGTTGCTTTGACACAATCTAATGTACAACACTTCATACTCAAGTCCTAGAACAGGAAACGTCTACACAACAATTTTCACATCATCTGCTGCCATTTTCTTCAACTTGGGAACACTCAATGCGGGATTGTTCGCCAACTTTCTCGGCATTCACATTGTTTAACAGGTCACTGTACATACTTAAAGCAGCCTTGGAGAATTCTTTCATAGACTCGAATGCTATATCAAATCCTGTCTAAAACCCATTTAGCGTGATCCTATCAGTTTCTTGCACGCAGTTATGGTGTTTTTCCTTCTCTAGGTCCACCCTTTTTCGGAAATTGTCCAGCGTATCCTTCTTTTCTTTAAAGTATTCATCCTGATGCTTAATCGCTTGCTCTGTATTGTGGTCAGTGAGTTTGAACTCGAACCTTTTATTCTCAATCTTTTGGAATGCCAGAATCTCTGTCCAGTTCTCGGGATACATTGTCGACTTTCCTTTTCTGTTTCTGTTTCTGTTCCTCTCCTTTCTGCACCCACAAAGATCTAACATCCATGCTGCAGCTTTTGAGAGCAAAAGAAACTACCTTACCCGGTAAATTGTCCATTGAAGCCAACCAATCACGACAAATCACAAGCAGTGGGAGCCCATTTGAATAACATGGAGTCAAACTCGCGCCTCTAGAGTAGAATTCAACTTCAGGGACAACAAACTTAGCCAGCCATCCATGGAGGGCCTTGATGTAGGCTTTCTGGGCTGTAATGTATTCTGTGAAACACGCACGCCAATTCAGGAGCTCAGTTTCCAGCTGAAGTGTAGCACGCCGGTGAGATTCATTGCAAAATTTTCCATACGAAGGGAAGGTAAAATGTTTCACTTCTTGTACGATCTTGTTCTGTATTACATGGGACTTCAACATAATTTTCGAGGTATTCATCATGCTGCAGTTAAAGGGAACAGAACAAGGTAATTCAATAATCAGATTACATTTTTTCTTTTCTTTTCTTTCTTTTCTTTTCTTTTCTTTTCCCATTTTAGTAGGTTCAAATGTTCTCAGTTCTTACCCTTGTAGAAGTTCATTGACTTGGGGCAGCAGTTCTTCGTCTCTGAGTTTCTCAATTTTGTTCGACATTGTTTCAGCACTATGAATTGCAACAAGGATCCTGCTATATAAATCTTTAACTGCTTCTCTGGTCTTGTCCACTGCGAGTCCTTCATCTCCTCTAGCATCTTGATTTCTTAGTTGATTGCATTTGCTTTCATATATACTGCGAATTCTATCCCCATCCTAAAGGCAGTACGGAGTCAGGTACTAGAAAGTAGAAAACTAGTGAAAAGAATGAATGTATAATTTACGAAAAAGTAAGACAAAATTATTGCCATACAAACATCATATGACAAATAATATGAATATATGATTACATCCTAAAGAAGTATCAAGGAATTTGCACGGTAGCTATTTACCTTAACCTCTTCGTAAAGTTTCTTTTCCCAAGCATATAGCCTTCCTAGTGTCAGTGGATGGCTTCCGGCTATTCCTCCATAATCATCAAATAGATCATTGTTAAATTCTTTACATGTCGAAGAGTTCTTGGAACTAGACGCAAGAGACCATTGCATGATGAAGAACGAGAAGCAGACCTCCATGGAATAGCTTGGATTAGTTTAGTAGAGTTCTCTGCATCCACGTGAGATACGTGAATGAATTCAAGCAGAAGAGGCTAATTGTAGTAGGAAATTCTGATCAAAATAGGGGGGAATTGACACACCAACAGTGAACTGAATTTGTATATCTATCTACATGCCTTCAAAAAAGAAGTAGCTTCTAAGCTACTTTTAAGCACAGGTTGTGATCGAAAAGGGAAAATTAAGTGCTTTAAACTGAAATCCAAGAGAGCAACAGAACTGAAAAATGAATTTATCACTGCATATACAAAATTCAAATTTAGCTTTGCAGGCATCAACAAATTTGTGGCACACAATAACTGATTCTGATGTTAATTTAATGAGAAGATTCATTAAAAAGCTAAGAATTTTGGAGAAAAGGTACTTAAGTGCCAATGTGCATTGTGCAGAAAGTAATGAAAAAGTTTTGCACCTTTTATTTCATCCAGATTATACTGTACATGGACCCTATTGCACTCCAGCATCCTGGATACATCCTTGCCAGAATCATAAGCCCTAACAAAATGGTCTTCAATATCTTTTAGTGCTTCCAACAACTCCCTCCCTCTCACTGGTACATCAATGACCGTCAAGCCCTTCCGTAGCTGCTCTGCCGGCTGGCTCACCCCAGCATCAACCACCGCCTTCACGGCCTCAATCCCGGACTCATCGTGCTTTTCTTCACTCTCCAGAACCCGTGTCTCTCCTTCCATTCTTTCCCCTCCTCCTTCTCCTCCTCCCCTTCTTCTTCAAGTTCTGGAATTTTTTGATCCCTCACTACCCTCAAATCCTCCTCAGAAATCCTATTATAACAACTAACTATCTCTGGCCTTGTAACATTAGTAAGGGGTTAAAGAAATCCCAACCTAAATCTCTTGCAGGTGAAGGCATTGTCTGAGGCATGTCCATGTAAAGATACACAAACCTGTGGCTCTTCTCTCTCAATCTTTTTCTCATATTCTTCCTCAGAAAATTCTGAACTTGTTGAAGAACTACAGGATTCACAAGCAATGGTTTCTTTGGTGGGTTCAGATGGTGTTTGCTGGAGAAACAAAGGATTAGAAACCACATTTTCTTTTGGACGAGTGGGGGAAGAAGGTGGCGGAAACATGATGGAAAATGGCGCCAGTGGCGAAGAATGGCTAGCATCAAAAAGACTAATGGCGGCGGAGACACCAAAGAGCGATTGGCAGTGTCTGTAATGTGCCTCAGCCAATGCATATCTTCTGTCCACAGCTAACTTCAGCTGATGTTTTCTCTCCCTAAATATAGCCACCACTTCCTCTTCTTCTTCTAACTTTGAAGCAACACACCCCTTTTTTCCCTCTCCTAAAATGGTATCTAGAACGCAAAAAAGGTGGGTCCTTGCCTTCTTGGAGAAAAATCTGGGTTTAAAAAACGGGTTCTTTTACAGAGATTTAGAGGACAAACGTAAATTTGAATCAACCCATTTCTTATCTGGACATTTAAAGAAGATTTCTGCTACCAAAAGGCCTTGGAAAAACAACCAGTTAGGCATTTCATTTATCCTAAGAGATAACAGAGTGAGGAGGTTAAGATAAGTTACAGTTGGTCGTGATGCTTTAAATTATGGTTAAATTTCCCCAATAACTGACTGTTCATAAATTCATTTTTGTTTCCAATATTGACCGACTGCTGAGAAACAATAAAATGAAAAGAAAAACTCCTTCGGTGGGAGATTATTGCAATGTGTTTTACAAGGTGATCACTAAGATACTTGCTACTCGCTTGGGGCCAATTCTTGGGTCTATTATTAATCATGCACAAGTCGCATTTGTGGAGGGTAGGAGTATAACGGAGAATATCCATTTAGCCCAAGAGCTCTTGAGACAATATAATTGTAAAAGGGTTGCTCCAAGATACGTTCTTAAAATTGATTTGAAAAAGGCCCATGACTCATTCAATTGGGGTTTTCTAAAAAAGGTACTCGAAGGGTTGAAGTTCCCCACAAAATTCACAGAGTGGTTGATGGAATGCATGGCTACACCTATCTCCTTGTTTGTTATTTGCCTTGAATATTTTTCAAAAATGGTGAAAGGTGCTACAGAGAATAGTGAGTTCAATTTACATCCTAAATGTAACCCTCTTAAGATTACTCACTTGACATTTGCGGATGACTTAATGCTTTTCACTAGAGGAGATCATATTTCGGTTGGTATCATGATTAATTGTTTGTCTAATTTTGGTGATATGTAGGGACTAAGGATGAATGTTAGCAAGTCTAGCTTGCATATTGCGGGGGTTCGTGGGCAAGAGTTAGAGGATATTCGAGGCTTAACTTACATCCCCATAGGCTCTATGCCTTTTCGGTATTTGGGAGTCCCACTTGCGTCGAAAAAATTGAAAATCAACTCTTATGATTCCTTTATCAATAAAATCACAGCCTATATTGGAGCATGGTCTAGGTCATCTTTGTCATATGCGGGGCCTTTTCGGTATTTGGGAGTCCCACTTGCGTCAAAAAAATTGAAAATCAACTCTTATGATTCCTTTATCAATAAAATCACAGCCTATATTGGAGCATGGTCTAGGTCATCTTTGTCATATGCGGGGAGGGCGGGACTTGTGAGATCTGTTCTTCAAGGCGTGAAATGTTTTTGGTTGTCCATTTTTCCCATCCCGACCACGGTTGCCTCCAAAAGTTATTAGTCTGTGCCGGAACTTTCTTTGGAGATCCAAAAAGCCGTTGGTTGCTTGGAGTAATATTTGCCTACCAAAACATGAAGGTGGGCTTGGATTTAAGGACATTAAATGCTAGAATTCGGTGCTATTTGCTAAAACACTTCGGAATATCTATAGTAAAAAGGACACTCTTTGGATTAAATGGGTAAATCAGATTCACCTTCGGGGGATGGACATTAGGGCATTTTCGGCAAGGAAAGACCACTCTCCTCTTCTCAAAAAGATGTTGGAAATCAAGGAGCAGATTATGGGACCTGAACAAACTGTCCAGGCCGGTGTTCTTGTCAAACTAGACAGCCACCGGCAGATTCAGCATGGCCAGTGCGTATGAGTTTTTCAAGCCAAAGGGTGCTAGGCAGTCTGGGCAGATTCTGTCTGGAACGATTTTGTGACACCGAAACATGCACTCGTCCTTTGGTTGGGAGCAAAGTCCAAGCTATTAACCAAGGACAAATTACAACATATGGACATCGACCAAAGTTGCGCTTTTTGTGGATTTTCAGCTGAAACCATGCAGCACTTATATTCATCCGTTCGTTCAGCAACTCTGTGTGGGGACAGAGCTGTGTGTGGTTGGGCATTCGACGCTCTATGTCTACAATTCAAAGTGCATTGAAGTGGATGAAGAAGGAGCCAGTGGGATGTCTTGGCATAGCAAATTTAAGCGTATTGTTCTTGCAAGCATCGTTTATCACATTTGGCTGGCAAGGAATAGTAAGATTTTTTAAGATCTTAAACCGCAGGTTGATAGGCGATAGCATAGTGAGACGAATCAAAATACACGTATACAAAGCTATGTTTTCTTTGTATCCGAATGTTTTGATTTATTTTGAGTCTTTAGTATTGGGTCGTTGAGTAGTGCTACATGTACAAAATGTTTTACCTAATCTTTTACATAATCTGCAAGTGGCGGCCCCCTATTGGATTGGCGCCTGGGCCCTCATGCACCAACCCAATAGGAGGCCGCCACTTGTAGATTATGTAAACA
>CAIGRT010231177.1:9369-21228 GCA_903798405.1 Fraxinus platypoda
TTTTTTTTTTTTTTTTCTTTCTTTCTTCTGATTTTCTCTCTCCATAATTTTCTAGCACACTCCCTCTCAGTCACACATACACATTAGTTCTTTTGTTGTTTGGCCTCGAAAACATCTCGTGTCAGTCTCTTTCTTCGAACAAACCATTTTTCTTCGGAATGGGCCTACACAGTATATTACTGATTGTTCTTTGTCCAGCGTTTTGAGTTTGTGTGTGTTGAACGAGTGAAAAAGAAGAGTGTGCGAATGTAATTGCTTTATTTTTGAACATACATTCTTAGACCTGGGTTTTAAATTCTTACATTGATCTTTAGCTTGTAATTCATTGTTTTGCATGTTCTTTATATAATTAAAAAAAATGCATTTCGAACCATTTTTGCGCTTTTCACTCAATTTTCTCATCTGGGCTTGTGTTTTTTTTCCTATTTTTTTGGGGTTTTTTCAATTCAATCTTTTCTTTTGTTTATCAAATTTTATGAAATAAAGTTTGTTAGTTTAACTGGAAAATTTCCCCCCGTCTTATCTGATTAGTTTGGTATCTTTTGATTAGTAAAAAATAGAAAGAAAAAAAAGAGAGAGAATATTTGGATAAGGGCAGAGTGAAAAGAGGGGCCTTTTGATAAATTGAGTATTCAATTTTTGATATGCGGGAATTTTCTTATAGGGTTTGGAGGAAAATGGTGCTAGGTCTTGACTCTATCAATGCTGATTCTATGGATGTGGGCAAATCAAAATCTAAGGGAAGAAAAGACACACACAATGATGATGATGAAGTTAATGCTGAGGAGACTGGTTGCTGGATTAAGTTCAGATTTTTCGGACGCTGCTTATCCTCCAGGGCTAAAGATGATAGCTCTGTTAGTGGCTCGAGCTCGAAATATGGTATACAATTAACAACAACTTTCTGCATTGTTGTTCAGATAACTTATGAATTTGCGAGATTAGTGATATGGGTGGTTCTTTTTTTTATTTGTGGATATGTAGAGGAACAGATTATGCTAAAATTAATTCATTGTTGCTCTATTTTCGTAGAATATATTGGAATTTAATGTGATGATTACATGTAACTATCTGCCTGTTAAGGTGCAAGTTAAATGTGTTTTTTGTGGTACATCAGTGAATGATGTTTTCGTTGGATTTTGCTAGCATTAAAGAAAAGTATATTTGTCTTTGCCGTATGAGATTCTGTGATTATGACAGTTGCACATTTCTTAAATATATGTGTGCATGTGGTAATCAATATATGTTTTCTGCATCTTGTTCTAGGCCATTGAGCTTGAGAAAAACATAATCACTATTAATGCTAGGTCTTCCTTTTTCCCAAAAGTTGTTTCCTATCATCTAGAAAAAATAGGAAGTTTTTTTCTCTCTGTCATGATCCATTTAGTATGAGTACAGGATTCGACGAAAGAGAAAGAATAAATTAAACAAGGAGCGAGGAATGAACTAAACAACATCCCTGGTGACACGGAAAAGAAAAATTGGAAGAAACTTCTACCACAAGGTTTATTCACGTGCACGCTGTGACTTTGACACGTTAACTTTGCTTTACCCTTCAGTATTAGACTGTTTATCCAGTTTCTCTGTCATTTACCATCCACAAGGAAACATGTGCCAGTGGTTTTAATGACCAAAATTTTTACGGGAGAAGTGTTCTTCCATTAGATCAGGAAAAATCTCTTAAGGTACTCGATATGTAATGTTTTCTTACATGAAAATGATTTTCTTTCTCTTTCCAGTTTCATTCCATCTTGAATGTCTCAGAGGCAATCATCAAATTTGGAAACAAATTTCTGATTTGTGGTGTATGAGATGTGATTGCAAAAACCTAATCCCTTTAGTTGTTTGTAAAATATATGGATTATTGAAAGAATCTGAAGTTTAAGATGGGAGAAGATAACTTAATATTGGTGATATAATGAATTTAGAAGCTTACTTATTACTTTGTCTTTGCATGATAAATGCTGTGCATGGTTGCAAATCTTTGTACATCTTTTACCCGATTTTGTTTGTTCATCTCATGGAGAAAACTACAGCGACTTAACAGCTGAGCCCGGTGTTGGATAAAAATTCCTTACTTCTTTGCGTTCAAGATCACTATTTGGGGAAACTATTTCCTGCCCTAGGTATCAATAGTCGAAAACACCTATTACTTGTGCATGATTTACGTCCTTTTCACTCTGACAAGTGGTTAGGATAGAGAATTTGACAACTTAATATATATCTGCATTAAGTTGTCTCAGGCACGGTAAGCTGGCAATTATACAAAAACCAAGCTATATGATCCATCTCTTGTCTTTCAACATTTTAAGATCTTTATTCAATATTTCGAACATGACCCTCTTGCATATATTACAGAATTGTGGATAATTTTGGTCGATGTAAAACTTTATATTTCATAGTTTATTGATGATTAGTTATTTGAGATGTTCCTCTAACTTTAACCAAGAAGGCCTTTTTAAAATGGATTTGATGAATACTGCAAATGGGTAAGGAATGTCCCTTTGCTAAATGCTTTGTATGTTTCTCTAGCATACTACTACTCATATACGTGGCATTGGGTTCAAAGACACTGTTCAGGTTATAACTATTATAAAGAATTTCAACAGTTTTGAATTACAAAATCTAACCATAAAATGCATGCCGTATTATTTTTATAAGACCTAGTTCATTGCAATTTTTCTTGGAATATTATATGTTAGATATTGACATATTTGTGCTCTGAACAGATGATTTAGAATTTGGATATGACTTTGGAGAAGTATTTTCACAATTTGGTTGTGCTTGAACATGTTGCCACTGCTCTAAACTTATAGTGGTCTTTTGTCATGGACAGGGTCTATTTTGTTTCTAACTTAATTGGTAGGATTTGTTTCCAATCGTGTTTATTGTGTTGAAAAATGCCTATTAAAGATTTGATTATACCTATTTGTGTGTAACAGCAGAAAGTAAATCTACAAATGATACGAGTAGAGACCAACCAGTTGCTCCAGTCATATCATCTTCGACAACCAGCAACACAGAAAGTATACCATCTACTCCTAATGTAAGCGAGGAATTGAAAATTGCTTCTCAGCTTCGAAGGTTCACCTATAATGAATTGAAGATTGCGACGAGGAACTTTAGGCCTGATAGTCTCCTTGGGGAAGGTGGCTTTGGTTGTGTTTTCAAAGGTTGGATCAACGAGACTGGATATGCGCCAGTGAAACCTGGCACTGGGCTCACGGTTGCCGTGAAAACTCTCAATCATGATGGACTTCAAGGCCACAAAGAATGGCTTGTACGAAACTACTTTCCTTTATTCATGAATTTAAGGGCACATATTTTCTGTATACTTAACAAGTCAATAACATTTCGCAGGCTGAAGTAAATTATCTCGGTGATCTCATCCATCCAAATTTGGTTAAATTAATAGGCTATTGCATAGAGGATGACCAAAGGCTCTTGGTCTATGAATTTATGCCTCGGGGAAGCTTGGAGAATCACTTGTTTAGAAGTACGTATTTGTTTTTTTCCGAAGTTCTTTTACGTCTCTGCTATTCGCTATTTTTGTGTTTGGACCTCTAGGTAAGTCTATTAGATATAGAGCAACAACTTAGATGCAATTTGTGATGTGTTTGTTCTCTGGACATAAAATTTATTTTATCTAGACTAGCTTATACCAAAAATATATGATTAATTCTATACCATATATACATACGGTTATTAATATGTATACGACCTTGATCTTTTAATTCTGTTACTTGCACACTCGCACACACTTAAAATAGGTATCGTGATAATGCACACAACTCTGAGTAGTTTGTGTAGTTCAACTGTTGGCTTCTTTAAGGGCTTCTGCATCTGAGGAGGTGAAGTATTTTCCTTTTATCTTTAGTTGTTCTTTGGTGGAGGAACGTTGTGTATTGCTGGATTTTGTAAGCTTTGTTCTTATGTTAAGAGGACTCCTTGTTCTCTTGCTGTATGTATCTTTATATCATGACTAATAAAGTTTTGTTTCTTAACAAAAAAAAAAAAAAAGATGGACTTGTGGACATTAGTTCTGCATTGCTAAAAAGGATGTCTTCTGAACAACAAGGTTACATGTCAAGATAGGAGCATGATCAAGTTTTGTTTCTTAACAAAAAAAGATGGACTTGTGGGCTTCATTTCATTAGTTCTGCATTGCTAAAGAATATGATGCTTGAACAGGGAAAAAAACAGGGTTCAGTGATGGTAATTTGGCAGCCCCTGATTTGAGTGTTTTTGTCTTCTTTTTTTCCAATATTCAATGAAAAACTGCCAAGTGTTGTCCGGGAAAAAAATCCTGTCATTGACTCTGGTGGTGTAGCACTATTGTTGCTAAAAAGGCTGTCTTCTGAACAACAAGGTTACATGTCAAGATAGGACCAGGATCACTGACTGGTATCTAAAACCTACCTGCTTGGCATTACAAGATTACTGTAAGAGTAGGGATAGAGAACATGAACATGCAGATACCTTCCTCTTGCAAATTATTGCATGTATGTTTTAATTTGAATAAATAGAGATAAGATTCCGATGTCTGAAGCACGAACACTTCAACTAGGGTAGCGTATCCGTGTCCGACACTCCTTGGACACTTTGTTCATGTCATTTTTTTCTTTATCAAAATATATAATATTTTTATCTCAAAATTATTATTAAATAACAAATAGATATTCATATTTAAAAGATTTCGAAAAGAAAAATTAATAACAAGTATAAAACTAAATTTATACTATATAAATGAAGAATCTTAAAGAATTTAATTAACGTGTCGACGACATATCATGTCAATACTTTTTTTAAAAATCGTGTGTCGGCGTGTCCAACGCTTGTCATATGGGACACACGTGTCCGTCTCGGTGCTTCATAGATTCCGATGAACTGAGATTTGTGTTGAGCATAATTCCATTTTGAATTATGCGGATAAGGTGATGTGTTCTGCTGGTAATTGTTGGACCAAGCTAGCTTGTTGATGAAGTGGGTCATTATGGGCTCCATTAGTCGTCATGGTTTTCCTTTTCCGTTCTTTATACATTCACTAGATCCCTATAAGGTAATCTTAGATAACTGTATCTATTAAAAAGGTAGGACGTTGGCTTTACTTTCTATAAAAATCTGTGCCCGCGTGCACATTTAGTTTTCAGTAAAGTGCCTTAGAAAGGCTACGCTATCGTTTAAATGTTCTTGTTAATCCATTTTGATCTCTTATTCTTGCTCTAGAATAACTTCTGTTTCCTTTTATTTCATTCAATTCTATCTTTATCATTTAAAACTGGATGATGTCTTTGCCAAAAGGCATATGGTGCAGGCTAGTATTCTTTGTTATTTCTTCACTGCTCATGATACTAATCTGGTATTACTGTATTCATGCAAGTGAATTGTTCTGCATACAAGGAAGCTGGTCACTTGTGACAAAAGGCTACCTGCAGGTTATATTGTAGGAGTTTGCTTTCTAAAAAATGCAGTGTCAGCTTTTTCACGACTTTCCAATTTTTCCCTCTAATCTTTTCATCTGTTTATTGATTGTTGTGGATGATTAACATTTTACTAGACAGGTCATCTTGGGTTATAGGGTTCACACCTTACTAGTGATCATGCCAATATTCTCTTTGCTGCAGGGTCCCTTCCTCTTCCCTGGTCCATAAGAATGAAAATTGCATTGGGTGCAGCAAAAGGCCTTGCATTTCTTCATGAAGAAGCTGAAAGACCAGTCATATATCGAGATTTTAAAACGTCGAACATCCTACTAGATGCAGTATGCAGCTTGAAATCCTAGCTTATATTTTAATGGTTTCGTGATTCCTTTTCTGATGGCTTTTCTTTTCAAAATTGTTACTCTAGGATTATAATGCGAAGCTTTCTGATTTTGGTCTTGCCAAAGATGGTCCTGAGGGAGATAAGACACATGTATCTACTCGTGTGATGGGAACATATGGCTATGCTGCCCCCGAGTATGTGATGACAGGTGAGTGAACTTGGGCCCCTATCCAGGCAATTATTTTCTTCTGGATTTCATTCCATTTTTTAATTTATTGAGGAACATCTAATAGTTCACATAACATGACAATCTTGAGGCTAGGTTTTTTTTTTTTTTAAATCATAAATAAACTTTCTTTAAAATCAAATGTTACATACTGAATTGCTGGTGTTCAAGTTTACATAAGCTACTGCTTAACAAAAATAAATGCCTTTTTTGGGAATTCTGCTGTCACCTTTAAAAGCCCTTGACCGTTCGTGTGCCTAACAGAATCAACCGAGTTGCAATGCAGAGTACCAAATATCAAATTTGAAAGGAAAATTGCTGTCAGTGGATCTGGGCCTTGCTGTTTAAGAATCAACAGTGAATTTAAATTTTTTATTTCTGAGAATGGAATTATGCTGTTTAAGGCAGTGATATAACTTTTACAATTGTCTCTCTTCCCCTTTAGAATTTTTTCTTTTTTCTTTATTCATCTTGCTTGACGCATCTTATTGTGTGCCAGGACATCTAACGGCTAAGAGTGACGTGTATAGCTTTGGTGTGGTTTTGCTTGAAATGTTGACTGGGAGAAGATCTATGGATAAAAGCCGACCAAATGGGGAACACAACTTGGTGGAATGGGCAAGACCATATCTCGGAGAGAGAAGAAGGTTCTACAGGCTCATAGATCCCCGTCTTGAGGGTCGTTTCTCAGTAAAAGGCGCGCAGAAGGCTGTGCAGTTGGCAGCTCTATGTCTTAGCCGTGATGCAAAAGCTCGACCTCTGATGAGTGAAGTTGTGGAAGCCCTTGTGCCGCTGCCTAATTTGAAGGACATGGCTTGTTCCTCCTCCTATTTCCAGGCAATGCACTCAGAACATGCTGGTGCCATCATAAATGCGAGAAATGGAGTTAGAATGCAGGTTGGTTCCCTAAAGAATGGGCAGCCAAGTCGGAGCCCTACCATGCCATACCATCTGCAGGCCTCACCAAATCAACATATTCAACCTCTCCGTTCACCAAAACCGGACAAAAGATAACCAGAACTTGTTCGTATCATTCTTTTTAAAATTCTTTGTCATGTGACTGATTCTCACATTCAAGGTGAGGTAAGTTACTTCAGCTGCGGTTTTAGTGGATTTCTGGGCCCTTTTTGCTTCTTTGGTGAACTATGAGTTGGTATTTCAGTAGGCAAAATGACCGGAATTAAATATTTTGTGTATAGTTGTTTGATTCCGAACCCCTTTTTTGTTGAGACTTTCTTATAAACATTTCATATTTTGGATCATCCCTTATCTTTATCTTGAGATTTTTAACTTTCTTTAAGATTATAGATCAGGCCAAGTTGATAGAATCCCTTTTCACGTCTGTGAGGAGGTTCACACGGCCATAGTTAGCTACAGCACAATCTACCTTCTGATAAATCATAAAAGCTTGTTTGGGAAGTGTTTATTATATATAGGTACAAAGGAGTGGATAAGTGAATAGTATTTGTGTATCCCACGATAAAAAGTGACTTAACTCTCCACGGCTGTCATCATCACCTTCTTGTTCTCCGTCCATATCTGTACTTTCTTTCTTTTGGACTTTGAACAAGAATCACTCGCACACATTGCAATTGTAATGAAAGGGGCACTACACCAAAAAAGACCTTTTGCAGCGGCCAAAAAATGTTGCGATAGGCCTTTTGCAGCGTTTTAGCGTGTGTTACGAAGGTTGGTGTTGCTGTTGAGGGAAGACTTTTTGCAGCGTTTGTTCACCGTTGTGAAAAACCCTTCTGTAGCATTTTTTAAACGTTGCGGTAGACCATTTTGTAATGTTTTTTCAGCGTTGCGATAGACCATTTTGCAGCGTTTTTTCAGCGTTGCGATAGACCCCTTTACAACGTTTTTTAAACATTACCGTAGACCCTTTTGTAACGTTTTTTAAACGTTACGGTACACTTTATTTTTTTGGGTAAGATTGGGATATGGGATAGAAAATCAGCATTTCACTGAGATTTCGAATGAATTCAAGTTGATTTTGTTTAACATTTCACGATCTTTGCAAATTAAAACATCCATATAATATAAAAAAGAAACTAGATATATTTTTGTATTTGAATAAGATTATACAAAATTCTCATAAACGATAAGCAATACACGTGAATTTGCCAAAAAGAAAGTAAAATCACAAATCGACATTTGGCTAACTAATTTGCTTATGAATTCAGACTAATGGCCTTTTCTCTTCGTCTTCTTCGTTGGCTCCATTTTTTGGTGTCTTTACCTTTTTCGGATGATTTTTTTCCCGAGGTGAGTAGTCCTTGACATACAGGATCTAGACAGAGAAATTAAAGATCAATCAAGAAGTACAGATAAACATAAAGATAATTGACTATTATTATACTTGGTAAGGAGTAAGAACCATTGTAGCAACCAAACCAGGAAAACAAGAAGAACAAAAGATAGTAATATCGATCTAGTAAAGTTCAAATATTCAAGCCCATATAGTTCAATATATTTACTTGTATACCATCATATCTTTTTCCTCACTAAAATGGGAGAAAATAAGGTTTCTTAACAAGTTCTTGACAAGGAAACTATAGCAATTTACTTATTTTAGTTTCTGGTGTTCATTTTCAGATTGATCATATTGACCAGGTTTTCATAAGAAAATCAGTCCAGATTCAAACTGGAAATGTTTTTCAAAGAGTTTCATCTTGTTGTTCCTCCACCCCTACAAGCTATAACAGATATGCAGAGACCTTTCTAATACCATATGAGCAAAAATTAACGAAGTAGACAGATAAGATTTGATCCATTAACAAAAATGTAATGGAAAATTGGAAAATATGCTCACTCAACTAACTTGCACAAAATAACATAATTCTTCCACTTACCATCTCTAGAGGACATCAAGGATTTGTTATTTTTGCTTCCACGCTTATCATTAGCTTGAACTGGCCTCTGCACCCGAGGTGACAATGAATTCAATTTGCCATTAGCTGAGGCTGGTAGAGAATGACGGCGGACAGAACCATTTTCAGATCCATCATCACTAAGCTTTGAAGCTCCTTGCACTCTGAGCTTCGCTTTTGCAAACTCAGTTGCTTGCATATAACTTGGCAAGCTTGGGGTGTTCTGCGAGACATTCTCGGGAAACTCATGCTTTGTTGGAAGAGATCTCCTCCTCCTGATTTTCTGATTCTCCTTGCCAGTCTGTTCTTCCTTAGAACCCAATTCATCATTGATAGTAGGATTTGTCTCCATCTCCACATCATTTACCGGCGATTGTGACCGGACAGCAGGATGATCAGATTGTGACACATTCTCTGTAATTGGCAAGGGAGCTTCAGACAATGCCAGTTCATCAACTACAACATTTGAAGAAATAAGTGTTTTCAGAAGATTTTACAATCTCTTGTTCAGAAATATCAGGAGCTGCAAAAGTACTCTTTTTTCAGACTAGGGTTTGACCTCTCAGTTTCGATTTCTAACTTTTCAGAAGCCAGTTCTACGGATGCAGAAACCTTTCTCAAATTGTGTTTGACCCTCTCAAGTTCATTTTGTGGTTGTTTCAGCACTGTTTCAGGAGAAAAAATCCAATTAGAAGGATTCCGAATAGAGAGCTGCCTTTTGATAGCTCAAATGCAAATAACAATGAAGTGCCAATATTAATAATAAAACAAAACATCGTGGAATTTAGAATCAATTAATGTCATGATCCTAGTTCTCTGATATGATATAATCATGTCGCGTTAGTACTCAGACAATCTTTTCTATCAAAGTTGTGAAAGGCTCAGCCTAAAGATCCTAACCTAACATTTCATATAATTGGAAAAATGGTCCATTTTATGAAGAGCAAACTGATTACGTTGAATTGAAGCTTGTGTTCATTTTAACACCAGGCATATTTATATTGAGGTCAATGACGAATGAATGACAGGGCAGATCCAAAACATAGAGACAAATAGCAACATTAACTAGTTAGTGAAACAAAACGACATAGACTTTACAATTGGCAGCGTATGGGGGTTCTTTTCTACACCGGAATTGAAGCTGAGGTCGATAACAAATCATCGACAGGGCAGCTCCATCAATAGCTTGTTCATAGCACTCAGTTTTTTATTCACGCTATGGTTACAAAAAAAATGTATATTAAATTCCATTAATGAGATCAATAAATTAAAGGCACGTAAACAAAAACAATCAAACAATGATGCGCAAAAACTTTTCACCTTAAGGGCAAAAGTATTTGTTCTTAGGTTCTCTGAGCCATGAGATGAGATTACTCCAAATGCGCCCACCCGTTAGCAACCTGGTGAAGTATAAAATTGCATCCACAATTAATAAGCCACCATCTCAAATCCCAAATTAGCAATTAATAATCCACCATCTCACCACCCTACACACACTGTCTTCTCCTGTACTCTTTCTCCTCAAAACCTTCACAATCCAAACCTGAAGAAAGAAACCAACCTGTAAATGGATATATATTCATAGGCAAATCGTTGGTAGGCAAAACTGGGGCTTTGTGAGCGTCAACGGGGAGCTTGAGACGACGCTTGTGGAGCCCCAGGTGCGATTTCCTGAACTCAGAGGGTATCAGGTTGGAGAACTTGGTGACACCGTGGACGGCGGAGGGGTCCATCAGCTGGTGGTGCTTGGCACGGCGCAAATTAGCCTTGAACATCGAGAATCTATAATCGTGGTGGAGATGATAGAGATCAGGGGAAGAAGAGAGGAGAGGCGGAGACGAGGAGGAAAAAGTTAGGGAGGAAAAAGTTAGGGTTTGATTTTGATTTAAAGTGGTGTACTATTTTTTGCAACGTTTACGTCGCCAAATCTATTTACTATATTAAAGAAGGATAGCTGCTACAACAGTTCTCACCTAAAATGCTGCCCCAATTTTCCGCCCAAGGGAAGGGAAAAAAAAATAAAGAAAAAGAAAAAGAAAAGAAAAGAAAATCTCTACCAAGAAAGCTGGTAAAATGATGTATAAAATTGAAACAAGTCACGCCACCATTTATTGTCCATCAGTGAAGGACTCACATAAAAAAATCATCTACAGTGATGAAGTACTTAAGATCCGCAGCTTTTGAATTGTAGTGGGTCCTACTTTTGTATTTTTTTCAAATTTGGCTAGCTCCCTCCCAAAAATAATACTCACATATGAAACTTATTTTGACCAATTTTGTGGCGCTGTCGCAGTGTTATCTCATTTTCAAAACCCGAGACTGCCTTATTGTTTCAAAAAAATTGGCCGACATCTGCTCAATTTTTACTGTGACCGATTATCACAAGTTCTTTTTGCAAATTTTTGACTTAGTTTGCAAGATCTGTGCTTTTTGCCCAATTTTGTAGTTGTGATTTTGCTTTTATTTGCAATTTTTTTTCTCCGATGCATAAAGATTAGCGTAAATCTGGGTTTTTGGAGTTTCCTACTGTTGTCGGCTTTGCCTTTGACTTTCTATAGATGTTCTGTAGTTTTTTTTTTTTTTTGTTTTAAATTGAATGAGATTTCAATTGATGCGTTAATGTTAGTTTAGATTAGTTTTTATTATTTGTCTTGACTCTTCACTCTGGGATTCAATAAGAATAGAGCAACACTAGCAAGAATGTATAATTTTACGGTATTTAATCGCGTTCTAGACATACTTCTAACTGGGAGTATGTCTATAACAAGAGCAAGTTAAACAAGACCCCTGACATGATCTTTAAAATGGTGTTTAAACAAGACCGAAGGCATCGCCAAAGGCTCCGCACACGGAGGCACCAGAGGAACCATATCCTCCGAGTGCGGAGGAACCAGAGCACTCGGAGGCTGGTGCCTCCACACACGGAGGTACTTCACCAGCCTCCTGTGCGGAGGCTGCCTCCGCTAATTCGGTTATTACTGAAAATTATCCGAAGAA
>CAIGRT010231187.1:0-14701 GCA_903798405.1 Fraxinus platypoda
CGATTCGGTTCGATTCGGTTCGGACATTTTGCCCAACCCTAGGCTCAACCCAAAGGGGACAGGGTCCATTAATATTTATATTCCTCCAACCTTTTAGCTTGACTTGTTTGGAACGGTATTCTAAAAAGCGCGCGTAGACGGCGCCTAAGCGCGAGATGCAAACGAAACGTCACGCCTTGACATTGAACCCGAAATTAAGCAGTCGACAACCACTTTGAACGCTCAATGCGCTCCTAGGCTTATTAATTTTTTTTTTAATTTTATTTCTTCCTTCTTTTAAAAGTCATTTATTTGAATTTAGTTTCAAATGACTTTATCTGTACAAAAGTTAAAAATGAAACACACGTTCAAACAGAACAATGGCTAAAGGAAACTTGAAAAACAGTGAAGTTCAACCGCTCCAAATCCAATCTGCCTTCCTCGATGGGTTCAAGTAAGAAATTCAAATTTGGTGAAGATCGAAGAGAATACATTTACTAGAAATGCTCAAAATAAAATCTTATGGGTGGAGAATAATATCTTACAACCTACAAGAAGTACTAGAAATGCTCAAGATGAAATAAGGGAGGGAGCTAGCTCGGTGCCCCCATAAACCAGCTCTTCTTAGAACCCAAGGGAAAAACTCAAAGTTGTCTCTTGAGCTCGGGAGACTGTGGTGATATATGATCTTTAGCTATAGGTCTCGTAGAGTGTGCTTGCTATAGAAAGTCAATATACGAGTCAGGAGTAGGTGGTAACGGTCGATGTATGTTCATATAAGAGTATTTGNAGGTGGTAACGGTCGATGTATGTTCATCAAGGTGACAGGATTCGAACCTATGGCCTCTGTACCCAAAACAGAGCCGAGGAGGATGATTTTGTAGCAAAACAAATTCTTAACATAACCCTTAAAGTATATACTAACCGTCTATTTATATAACATGAATTTGCAATACGTGGCCCTGTTCTAGCAGAATAATCCAAATATTATATTATGTTGTTTAACCAAGGGCCATATGGCCCCGATAAAGTAGCAAAACTCAAAAATATTGTCATGTCCACAAGCTTATTCAGTCTTTAAACTTTAGAAGGCAGTTTGACCTAAATTTGGATCAATTCAAATTCAAACCTATAAATATGGAGCTCCACCGTTAAAAAGCAAAGTGTGTTTACTATATCTACAAGCTCAACACAACAAAAATTTTGAAGTAATATTAATTGTTGAAGTAAATAAATATTTCTCTTAGAACTTAAACAAGAAAATTACTTTAATTAACAAATTTATTAATCGCTAATAAAAATTAAGGAAGAAAAAAACTCCAGTGACGTGCATGCAATGCAAAGAAGAAGATTAAGATTATTTGGTGAAATTGAAAGTCTCAAGAAACTGAACTCAATCTCACTTGCTTGATCATAATAGAGATAATTAGTTGTTCTTAACTGCTCGACTTAGTTTTTCATATTAGATTGTATTACTCAAATATATTTAGCTGTCTTCCATAGATATAGGATTCTGTTTGTAAACAACTTCCTAGTTTGTAGGATCTTCAACCATTCTTGGTTATCTCCCTGGTGTATTTATACGATTGATTAATCAATAATAAGACGATCAATTTTGTTACTCTATCATGGTATCAGAGCAAAACTAGAGATAACAAATTCCAATATTTTTTTTCTCTTCTCTCATCCCGTCCTTTCTTTAATCTCGAACAGCCATGGCTAACTCTTCACCCTCCATTCTCAACACCAATGAATCCTACAACACCTTTATCAGGATTAATGTTGCTACCCAAACCCCTCTAAAACTCACTTCCAGCAACTACCTCTCATGGAAACTGCAATTTCACACCCTCTTCATTGGCTATGATCTATTGGGCTATATCGATGGCTCAAAGCCATGTCCCTCAGCCACTCTCACACAAAATGACACAACCAGATCAAACCCTGCTCACACCCTTTGGATCCGACAGGACCAGTTAATCTTAAATGTCATCATTGGCTTCATCTCCCACACCATCATACCATTCATTGCACAAGCCAAGATCGCCCGCGAAGCATGGACTATCCTGGCCACCACCTACACCAAGCCTTCTCATGGACGTATCAAACAGGCCAAAAGCCAACTCAAGATGATCACCAAAGGCTCTGACAGTGTCACAGTGTTCCTGCAATCCATAAAGGCAAAAGCTGATGAGTTTGCCCTTCTTGGAGCACCACTAGATGCAGAAGATCTCACCGACAAGATACTTGATGGACTTGGCGATGAATACAGAGAACTAACACGTACTGTCCAATCCAGAGACATGCCTATAACCTTTGAGGAACTACATGAAAAATTGCTCAATTTTGAAGCTTCGGTGATCACCGCAAAACCAGACTCCTGCCACTGCTAATCCCACGAGCAGGAATCCAACAACTTGGAGCTCACCTACACCTTCACCTTCAAACACCAACAATCAGTCATGGCGCCCCTCCAACAACCACCAAAACAGGTATCCTACTACACAAAACAGCGGACAACTCACAACTCAAGGTACTCGCCCATCTCAATTATACCTGGGTTATTGCCAAATCTGCAGAATACAAAGTTGTATAGCAAAACAGTGTCCCTCATTTCGGCTAGTCCCAATTAACACATCCAACAGTACTTCTCCTGATTTGAACAATCACACTGCTACCTCATGGCAACCAAGGGCTCATTATGCTACCAATACTCCCAGTCATACATCTTGGCTCCTGGACAGTGGAGCCTCTCACCATGTTACAGCTGATTTAAACTATCTCTCCATGCATGCTCCATACAATGGCTCAGATGACACTATGATCGGTGATGGCTCGAGTTTCTCCATTACTCATACCGGTTCTTCCTCTCTCCACACAACTCATAAGACTTTCAATTGAACAATGTCCTCTGTGTTCCTGCTATGAAAAAGAATCTCAATTTAATTTCTCAATTTTGTACCTCAAATAATGTCTCCATTGAATTCTTACCAACTACTTTTCTTGTAAAGGACATTCACACGGGGGCAACACTTCTGAATGGCCAAACTAAAGTTGGCATTTATGAGTGGCCGGTATCTCCACCATTGCTTGCTTTTTCCAGCATCAAAACAACCTTATCCGAGTGGCATCAAAGATTAGGACACCCAGCTTTCCACATTCTGAAACAGATTGTTTCCAAAAATAAACTCGATGTCGCTTCTTCATTATCTTCTAATTTTTCGTGTAATGCATGTCTAAGTAATAAAAGCCACAAATTGTCATTCTTTCAATCTACAATTGAATCTTCTCAACCCCTTGAAACTATCTTTTCTGATGTTTGGACTTCTATAATTATATCAAATAATGGATTTAAATATTATGTCATTTCTGTGGATCATTTCACCAGATATATTTGGATCTATCCTCTTAAACAAAAATCAAAAGTCAAAGATATTTTTATTAGATTTAAAGCCATTGTTGAAAAACACTTTGATAAAACCATCAAAACACTTTATTCTGACAATGGAGGTTAATATATTGCACTTGCCCAATTTCTTTCGACATATGGTATTTCTCATCTCACTACACCACCTCACACAATGGCTTTTCTGAACGAAAACATCTTCACAATGTAGAAACTGGATTAGCATTACTCTCTCATGCCTTTCTTCCTTTAAGTTATTGGACTTATGCCTTAGCTACAGCAGTTTATTTAATAAATCGCATGCCAACACCCACACTAAACCTCTCATCTCCATATGAATTTTTTTTTACAACAGCTCATAATTACTCAAAACTCAAAATTTTTGGTTGTTTATGCTACTGGCTTAGACCATATACGACCAACAAACTAGACACTCGATCCAAACCATGTCTATTCCTTGGATACTCTTTAACTCAGAGTGCCTACTACTGCCCCGATCCATCCATTTCCAAAATATGTCTCTAGGCATGTTAGATTTGTTGAGTCTGTATTTCCCTTCAGTCATCTCTCTGCACCTTCCTCTTATCCTCAATCAGACTCCATTGCTACTTGGATTCCTCCACCACTTCGAATTCCCACCTTGCCTTTGGTACCACCACTCAATCTGTCATCTGCAGTGAACGCTCAACAACAATCTCCCAGTGAAGCTTCACCACCACCAGACCTGGCCGACACATCTGTTCCAACGCCATCAATTGAATCTTCAAATACCAACAATCCCCAACAACCATAACCACAAATAAACCCACCCAAGCCTCAGCCACAACCCACCCACACCATGACCACTAGAGGCAAAAATAATTTTTTCGAACCCATTACCAAAATGAATCTTCACACCCAATTAACCAAAGGTGATGACCTTGAACCAACCACATTGACCCAAGCTCTCAAAGATCATAAATGGCGTTGAGCCATGTCTGAAGAGTATGATGTTTTAGTAAAGAATGGCACATGGGCTCTAGTTCCCCCGGATAGAAGTCAAAATCTAGTTAGATGTAAGTGGATTTTTAGAACTAAACACAAATCTGATGGTTTTATTGATAGGTTCAATGCCCAACTGGTTGCAAAAGGCTTCCACCAACGTCCTGGAATGGACTACCAAGACACATTCAGTCCAGTTGTAAAACCAACTACAGTTCGAATTGTTCTCAGTATAGCTGTAAGTTGTGGCTAGTCCTTAAGGCAACTTGATGTAAACAATGCCTTTCTTCAAGGTCATCTATCCGAGAATGTATACATGTCACAACCACAGGGATTTGTTGATAAAGACAACCCCTCATATGTCTGCAAACTCAAGAAAGCAATATACGGCCTAAAACAAGCCCCTCGGGCGTGGTACCATGAGCTCCGAACATTCCTTCTACAGTTTGGTTTTCAGAATTCATATGCTGATACTTCACTCTTTGTCTTTCATGCTGATGGCCACAATATGTATCTCCTTGTTTATGTTGATGATTTAATTCTCACAAGAGACAATGCTACCCAAGTTAATCATTTCATTGCTATTCTTGCTCAGTGATTTTCCATCAAAGACCTCGGCTTACTAACTTACTTTCTGGGTGTAGAAGTTGTCCCAAACAAACATGGCTTGTTACTCTCACAAAGGTGATATATTATGGATCTCTTCACTCAAACCAAGATGCAAGATGCCAAGACTATTCTTATTCCCATTGGTATCAGTCCTACTCTCATGTTAACCTCAGGTTCTTCTCTGTCCGATCCAACTGAGTATCGCCAGGTAGTTGGGAGCCTCCAATATTTGCTAATAACAAGACCAGACATCGCCTTTGCTATTAACAAACTGTCACGATATATGCACTGCCCAACAACTAAACATTGGTCCTTTGTCAAACGGCTACTACATTATCTTGTTGGCACCATTGATGATGGCATACAACTCTACAATGATTCTACTCTCTGTTTGCATGATTTCTCATACTCTTCTCTCAATTTACAAGCTTTCTCTGACGCTGATTGGGCAGGGGACAAGGACAATGTTTGCTCAACCAGTACTTATGTTGTTTATCTTGGTAAAAACCCAATATCCTGGAGTTCTAAAAAGCAACGGACTGTTGTTAGATCCTCCACCAAGGCAGAGTATCGCTCAGTTGCAACTACAGCTGCTGAACTAAATTTCATGTGTTGTCTCTTGACTGATCTTGGTATTTCGCTTCCCTACTACCCTGTCATTTACTGTGATAATATTGGGGCGACTCAGCTCTGCTCCAATCCAATTTTTCATTCCCGAATGAAGCATGTTGCAATAGATTTTCATTTTATCCGGGATCAAGTTCAAAATGGTGCTCTTTGTGTTGCTCATGTCTCTTCCGAAGATCAAATTGCTTATGCTCTTATAACCAAGCCACTTCCACGACAACGTTTTCTTCAACTTAAGCACAAGATTGGACTTCTCTCCTGAGCTCCATCTTGAGGGGGCATAATAGAGATAATTAGTTGTTTTTAACTGCTTGACTTAGTCTTTCATATCAGATTGTATTATTCAAATGTATTTAGCTGTCTTCCATAGAAATAGGATTCAGTATGTAAACAACTTCCTAGTTTGTAGTATCTTCAATCATTCTTGGTTATCTCCCTAGTGTATTTACACGATTGATTAATCAATAATAAGATGATTAGTTTTGTTATTCTATCAGACCAGTCATGAATCAAGACAACAATAAATTATAATTAATAAATGAATATGACTTTTAAAGTATTAATTTAACAGTTGATTACCGTCTTAATCAAGATAAGATTCATGGTCTTCCAGTCAATGTCAAATGTTCAAATATACAGATGCTGATCAGTAAAACAAGTTGGTCATAATTTGTTGGATTGTATCGCAGTGTACGATGTGAAGTAATGTGAATCTAAGAATTTGATTACTGTTTGCACGAGGACTATTTATTCAAATATAGATTTAATTAAGACTGGCTTCTATTCGAGTAAAAAAAGTTTAAAGTAATTTTAATCAATAATTCTAAAATTATAACTCTACCAAAAATATTTAAAATAAAAAAGTGTGCATATCTATGAAAAGTTTTAGGGTTCACGGTCTCATTATAGCTATCCTCTTAATTTTAATCATCAAATATCGATAACAGACAATTAGGCCCTGTTTGATTGCCACATTTTCCATGAAAAATGTTACATTCGAGGAAAACGAATTCCACTTTGACCGTTTGATTGTAACGTGAAAATGGAAACCAAATTCCAAGGTACAATCACTTTAAGCTGTATTTTCTTTGTTTTCATGGAAAACGAATTCATATGGATTTGGTGGGCTTTTATTTTCCAACTAACATGGAATTAGAATTCATTTCCACATTTGCTTATCAAACGGACCCTTATGTTTACTTGATCAAGTTTTTCTATATTAATTGATTTACTTCTCTCAAGATCAAATAAATCCTACTTAATTAAGTCAACTACGTGTAGCTCTATAAATCATATTTAATTAAATCAACTCTCTGTAGCTCTACGTGAATTAGATAAGCCCACCAAAGAATTCAATTAAGTTATGTAATTTACCTTTCATAAATTTAATTTAATTTCACTCTCGGAACTTGTGATTTTCCTCCAATTTAAGTCTTAACGCTTAATCTTCTACGGTCTTGTTAGTCTTCAATGACGCAAAACCAACTCTAATTAAACTTAAAATTCTCGTATTTTTTTTGTTTCAAATACCTCCAAATTCGAGTTTTACCTACAATATTTACACTAAATTAATTAGAAAATCATTCAATTTATCAAATTTACGGAAACGCTTATCAAAATATTTTATAATTGACAAATAATTAATAAAAATAAAAGGCATTTTTTTTTCTTGTGGGATAAAGTTTCAAATCTCTGATTAATGAATAATTCTTAAATTAATTAATTCCAAGACTAGTCTTGTGGAGAAAAACAAGTATCAGAAATTTCATGACTCGATCGATTGAGTAGACTTCATCTTCTTAACTTTTTCTTTAGTTTCTAGATACTTATTTTTTCGGAGAATCTTCCACTTCATTAATTTCATATTTCTACCTCCTCTCTCACTAATTTACAAAACGATACAGTTGAACTTCTAACAAGTAGGCAGTAATTTCTTGTGACTTCAACGACTTCTGGGGTGACTAAAGAAATTGGCGTGACCAAACTGACATGAAAAAAAGTATGTGGCAAATAACCATTCTCGAGTCCATTTTTTGAGTTCTGCCAAGAAATTTCTGATCATGACGAAAAGATTTTCATTCTCACTTTACGTACCAGGAAATTCTTAATTTTACTTAATTCATTAACATTGAAACTTCAATCCAATCCAATGACATTGGAAGCTATAAATTGGATATTAAGGAACAATGCGCATGTTTTTGTCTACCTTCAGACTATTAATTATGAAAACATTTTTTCTTCTCCTGTTCTTTCTTATTACCTTTGCCTTAAAACCAGAAGGCGTTAATGGAGTCGAGCGAGTAATCGGAGCCATATCGGATTGTAACACTCGAGCAGGCAAAGAAGAAAGAGTAGCCATGGATATGGCCATTCAAGATTTCAATATGCAGCCAAATCAAACATTTATTATGCTGCGATTGAAATGTTCTCAACATAATAAACCTTCACAGGCAGCTCTTGCAGGTAACTAAATCATCCATTACAAATTGGTTTGATCAACTTTTGACCAATTATTTTAGTGGGTCCCATTAGTTTAACAAAAAGATTTATTTGGCTGAATGTGTTCTACTCAATGAGTAGATTAATGTAATGTATTTATTTTTCAAAACCAATTTAGGATGAATGAGAATTTAAGATCAAAAGATGATCACTTGAAGTTGAAATAAATTGGAATAAAAATTGGTGGGAAATTGGAAAAATGACAATCCCACGTAGGAAAACTAGAAGAATAGAAACCACTTTATATTGCTCAAATTTGGGACTAGGTTTGAGCCCCAATGGGTACTAATAGTCTTTGAAGGGGAGAGAACCTACATGCTAGTAGGTTAAGCCAAAGCTCCCACACGCGCAGTCCTACCGGCTCGACTAGATTTTTTGATAAAATAATATTTGAATTATAATATTTTATTATTTTTTAAAATAATAATATATTTATTTATATTATTTTCCCATAATTTTTTGTGCGCAACACGTGTTTTCTTCTAGAAGATGGCAGTGGACAGTTAAACTGCATGTCCAAACGGTTTGTGTCTATTGAAGACACAACTTTTCCACTGTTGTGTCGACACAACTTTTCAACTTCTATATAAAGGTCCCCATACCCCCCCGTTTTTATTCATTCCAAAATCAGAATTGATTTTATTTTTTTTCCAAATTTATCCCTTCATCCCTGCATTATTCCATATTTTGCAATTCAGTCTAGAAATTTTTTTTCGTGCATTTTAGTCTTCCAATTTTTTAGAGAGATCAAAATGTGAGTAGGTTCGCCGGATCTTGTAATTTAGAATGCTACTATTACAAGTCAAGGTCATTGTATCTTGAGAGACTGGTGCCAGATTACCATCAGCATCAGTACGGGACATTATCGTCTTAAGGAGAAATAGTCGAACTCTTGTCTCGACCATTAACATTTTATATCGTTCATTTTTGCAAGTCGTTATTCTGTCCAAATCAATTCACGGTAATATCATTATTTGCCAACAAAGCTGAGCTTTTGAAAAGTCAAAATTTGCTTCCGAGATTAAGAAATCACTTTTGAACACGTTTGAATAATTTTCTGAGAGCGCTTTGTCAGGCTCGAAGAGCTTTTAGAGGAAGTTGATCTATAATACCTTCTTCAAGAAGCCCCTCTACAAGATGCAGAAGCATTGCCTAAGTTATGGCCATAGAAACTTACACACTTTTTTTGAACTTCTTTGCAGCAAGACATCTGATCAATAAGAAGAAGGTGCAAGTGATTCTTGGACCAAGATCATGGGAGGAAACATCCATTGTTGCTGACGTTAGTGAACACAATAATGTTCCAATTCTATCATTTGCCGACTCTAGTCCGCCGTGGGCAGCTGAGCGTTTCCCGTTCCTTGTTCAAGCTGCGGCCAGCACATACACACAAATGAAGGCAGTGGCTAATATAATTCAATCCTGGGGGTGGCACCGAGCAAATGTAATCTACGAGGACACAGATTCTGCAGCAAATGGAATTAGTCCTTATCTATATGGTGCTCTACAAGAAGTTGATGTCCAAATAAGCAATCTTTTACCCCTCCCTTCTTTTGCTGATTCCTCTTTGTTGCACAAAGAACTTGGAAAGTTGAAAAAAGAGCAATGTAGAGTGTTTGTTGTGCATACTTCTTTAGCACTCGCTACGCGTATTTTTGGAAAGGCTAACGAAATGAAGATGATGGAGAAGGAATTTGTATGGATCACCACTGATTCTATTACAAGTTTGGTGCATTCCATGAATTATTCATTAGTTTCCTCTATGCAAGGTGTGCTAGGAGTGAGGAACTCTTTTCTTGAGACTGGACCTGATTTCCATAGTTTCTCCTCAAGATTTCTTCAAATATTCGGCAGGAATTACCCTGAGGAAAAGCATCACGAGCCAGGAATTTTCGCGCTTCAGGCCTATGATGCCATGCGGACAGTGGGATTAGCAATGAAACAAGGCGATGTCAACAGTGGCCGGAAACTTTTGAAAAGTATTCTGAAAATAAATTTCAACGGATTAAGTGGGAAAATCCAGTTTATGCAGAAAAAATTAGAGCCTGCGACTCAATTTCAGATAATCAATATCATTGGAAAGGGGTATAGAGAACTGGGATTTTGGACTGGTGAAGGATTCTCCAATAGTACTGATGGAGTGTACAGTTCTTCCATGGAGAGTTTAGGACATGTTATTTGGCCTGGAAGTCCATGGTCTGCTCCAAGAGGATGGGATCTTCCAACAACTGAAAATCCTTTGAGAATTGGAGTTCCCAATGGATCCATAACAAACAAGTTTGTAGAAGTTGATTATGATCCTTCAACAAATCAGTACACTTTTTCGGGATTTTCTTTGGATGTGTTCAATGAAACTGCAAAGCATTTGAAGTACTCTCTACAATATCAATTCATTCCTTTTGGAGGAAAATATACTGATTTGGTAAAGAAAGTTCAATCAAGGGTAAGACATTCTATATTCTCATAGTGATATTTTGCTTTGAGTTAATTCGATACTGACACGAGTCTTAATGGTTTGAGCAGGAATTTGATGCAGCAGTTGGTGACATTGCGATAATATCAAATCGATGTGAATACGTAGACTTCACGCATCCTTATACCGAGTCAGGACTGGTAATGGTAGTGCCAAGACTTCTATCAAATTCAAGCACAACTTGGCTGTTTGTGAAGCCCTTCACAAAAGCCATGTGGTTGCTCACGTTATTTATTAATGTCTTTAATGGATTCGTCGTATTGAGTATTGAGAGAAGTTACCGCTCTGAACTAAGAGGACCAATTCTGAGCCAAATAGGCATTCTACTTTGGTTGGCTTTCGCCACACTGTTCTCATTACACGGTAACATATACACACAAGATGATCGAAAATATGATTTGAATGAAATTTTGTTGATTTTTTCCAGTTTAATTTGTCGACAGGCGAAAAATTACATAGCAATTTGTCACGTATGACAATGGTGGTGTGGCTTTTTGTGGCTCTGATCATCACACAAAGTTATACAGCCAGCCTTACCAGCATGCTCACAGTGCAAAATCTTGTACCAAAAATAACAAATATTGAGACACTAAAGAGCAAAAACGCGTTGATTGGCTCCTCGCAGAAATCCTTTGTCAGGGAATATTTGGAGGGTCCTTTAGGCTTTAAATCAAACAACATCAGGAGTTTCACAACAGCAGATGAGCACGAAAAGGCTCTCAGAAGTGGTGCAATTGCAGCAGCCTTTCTTGAAGCTCCCGTGGCTAAACTTTTTGTTGCCAAATATTGCAAGAGCTTCACCATTGCTGGTCCTGCTTACCAAGTTGGAGGATATGGATTTGTAATTTCTCTCTCTCTCTTGTGAACCCCTCGTCTAAAATTTTAAGCTGTTGAGGAGGGAATACACTTGTTCACGTTTAGTTCTGATTTTTTTTTTATCAATAGTCTGACGTGCAAAAATTTTGGTAACCACCATCTTAAACGGATAGATAGGGGACGTGTATTCATTTAAATTTTCATCTTTGACTTGATCTTTTCATTTGACTAGATGAAACTGATGAAAATATTTTCTATTGATTCCATCATCTCAGGCATTTCCGAAGGGATCCCTTTTACTTCCTGACATAGACGAAGCATTACTGAATGTTCGCGAAAATGGGGTGCTGAAAGATTTGGAGGAGAGATTAATAGAATCTGAGCAATGTGTAGACATTCAATCTGACAATGAAACTGCAAGTCTTAGCCCTCACAACTTTCTTATGCTGTTCATATTTACAGGAGGGACATCAACAACAGCACTTTTAATCTACTATTTTCAGGCCACGGACAGATTCAAGAATTCCACGGCTCAATATGAAGGGATTTGGATTACGATAATGATAATGATGGTTTTGAACAAGTTGGGATATTACCAAAACAGACTATCAACAGAAGTAAGAGATGTTGCTGATGAAAATCCCGGGATTTCTCCAAACAATTCGCATTCACGATCACAAGTCTAGATTAATGATTCATAAATTCAATGGATGAAGATAATGAATGAATATTAATGCACGTGCGAAGATTGACTCTAGTTGTCGTATGTAATTGACCTCCTCTGTTGGTCGCTTTAGGATATGTAAATTGGCTGTTCATATAATTTATTGGGAACTGTAAATACTAAATATACAACATATTAATGGTGTATCTTTAAAAATGTCGATTACTGAGAGCTCTTCGTGTTGACATTTGTTCGTGCTAAGGTGCCTTTCGACATTGAAGTGTGATTAATCATTCACTCTAGTAGTAATTTAATATTTATATTTCTTAATTTAAGAAGAAATGAAAAGACATGCTTGTATATACAGCAACTTGTAACCAAAATACTAAAGAATATAAGATAGGCTAAACCAATGAGACAATAAATACAATACAAATCTATCCTGACAGCATACATCCCAATGCAAAAATCTCATATTTTCATAAACCAATTATAAGCCTCCAACATTGAATTTGACTTTCTTAAACCTAAATACAAAACAAACAAACAATGAATGAAACAAATTCTAAGCTCCATTCAGGCAAAATGGAGCCAAATTTTCTTGTTAACATTTCAAGAAAATGAAAGCCCTACCCAACTCAAGTGGCAGTACTATAAAATCATGGAAATGTTAGATTAGAAAGAGAGAGAGAGACACATCACGTTTGATCTTACTGAACATGCAGGTTATTAGAACCACAGCTTCTCACCCTAGAGAAATTATTCGAAGGTGCCAGCTGCTGGTGCTTCCGCGGTGGCTTTATCTCCTATCTTCTTCATGTTTTGCTCATGATATATTTTTCTCAGTCTTTCAATCTCCTCCTTCAATGCTTCCTGATGGGCTGCCATATATATATAGGTCAAAGTAGAAAATAAGTGTGTGTTTAATTGGTTTTATTTATCATAGAAAATGTCCTTTTTCCTCCCAAATTTTTACTTTTGGGATGTTTGATTGACAATTTTTTTCATGGAAATTTTTTTTCAACTTGTAGTCGTGTGACCGTATTTTCTTAAAAAACAAGGAAAATATTTTATTTATGGAGATGTGGTTTTCATTTTTTCAGGTAATATACTTTCTCTTTCTCTCTCTCATCTACCCACCAATAAAAATGGACAAGTATAATATTTTCAATGTTGAAAAATAAATAAATCAAACACATTTAATTAACAATTTACATACAAATAAGTTCTAGGCAATTGAATTGCTAGAATTCAAAACGCACTCTAAGTGTATTATAGCTTGTCATCACCCGCCAGCCACATAGACACGTGATAAACACAATTTGTGATAAATAACGTATTTAATCTGAAAATTAATCTCAAAATAATTAGTAAGAAAAGAGAAAAACATATACAAACATGTTTGACGGGAAGAATAAGCTTATGTAACTTTTAAGCTAGCCTAACTTGCTGATGATTTCTTTATGTCCAAGTTAAGTAATTAATTGTCACGATATGTGACATTCTTTCCTAACTAAGACAGAAATATTGTGTATCAAAAGTGTAAGAACATTGAAATTACGTGCGAAGACAAACATGTTCAACATTCAAATCATCAATAATATATATACATCTTCTCTCTAAATGAGATGGATCAACGTGAGATTACAGCACGTAAATGTTATTATTTCACCATGACATGAAAATCAGATAATTATTATTCGGAAAAAAAAAATAATTAATTCGAAATTATAGTCCTTACCATCTTTGAAAATTTTATCTTGAGCCAATGCTGCAATCCGCTGCTTAAGAGCACTATTATCAACATTGAGAAGCAGCCTTTGATGATCCAAGAATGCAACAGTAGGTGACAAAGATGATACTTCACTCTGCATTAATTCAATAATTAGGAATGAAGTAAAGTCCAGAATACAATTATGAATATTTTTTAACGATTATAAATTAAAGCAAAGTGTGCATACCTGCAGTGCTGTTACACTTCTTTCAAGCTCAATAATGTATTGTAATTTCCTCACTCTTGATCTTTGAGCTGATTGACGATTGGCCACAATTCTGACATGAATAAATTTGAAATTAATGAGAGAAACTAATAATTGTGCATTAGTAATAAAGTGGTATGATTTTATCAAAGTAGAAAATCTAACTTTTGGTAAATTTTCCTCAACAACAATATCAAAGTTTGAGCAATTTGATACAGATTAATGATTTTACCTTTTGATCCTCTTTGGATCAACAATGGTATCCCCAGAAGCATTATCAGAAGATTTGGCAGGAGGCTGCGTATCTACTGGTGATTTGCATGAATTATCCACCTCACCAGGCTCATTCTTTGGCTGCACAGGGTGGCACTCCGCCTCCGTCTCCGCCAACGTTTTCGTCTCCTGAGTGTTTTCACCATTTTGCTCAGGTGGCGACGAAGGATTAGACGATGACCTCGTCATGGGCCCCATATCCGCCATATCATCGGAAAACATGTCTCTTAACTGCTCATCATCCAATCTCTCAAACCCATTATTATTATTGCCCAAATCTTTGATGAACGGTGGCGCCTCCACGAACGTGACAGGGTCACTCGCCGTCCTCCGGTGCATGGTCCGCCGCGTCGCGGAGAAGTCGAGGAATTCATCAACCCATGAATTTTGCTGAG
>CAIGRT010231194.1:0-10187 GCA_903798405.1 Fraxinus platypoda
TAAGAAATCTAGTCCCGTGACATACTGCTTGGGAGCTTGTCAATAGTTTAACAGGAGTTAAGCTTTTTATTGACAACTCATCCATAAAGTTGTTATAAAACAACTATTTCATAGTTGTTGGTAATGTTGGACACCAAATGATGTGTTGCTACATATTGAAAATCCATGTCCATGTTGGAATAGGCTTTAACAAAATTTCTTGTAGAATTTTGAGAACAATGTTTCCATTCTATGTTCCATGTAATGTAATAGTAACTGTATTCAATTTGCTAAAAGATGCCAATTGTGTAGAAAAATCTCTTTTTTCTCTCTCCTATTTTCTTTTTGTATATCATCAATTACTTGACATGTTTTCTTGACATAGAGAGCTAGCAAAAACAGAAAGAGGGCTACTCGGCACTCATAAACTAGATAAAAAGAAGGTAAAAGCACATAATGCTTCTCTTCATTAACTTAGCATCAGGCTGCACGGGTATTTGTTTTTTGTTAACCCACTGTAATGTGCGATATTGAGTGTTAGTGGTTTATTCTTTGTTCATGAATGCTCTTTTGGTTCCTTGCTTAAAGGCTCGAGTGGTAATTGAAGTTGAAGATGATGACATCTATACTGTGTTCAAGTTGCTAATATTAGTGTTTGAGTGGCTTGAGCGTAGTCGAATTGAGGTAATGAGGTCAGTGCGCTTGTCATATGTTGAACAAGAAAACTCTGACCTAGTTGAATAGTGGTAATAGGATCTAATTGCTTGTTCTCTAGGAAAATATGATGTAATAAAGCAATGTAATCTAGTCAAGTTAGAGGTATTGATGGTCAATATGGTTCGTTTAGTTAGAAAATTTGTCAGGTTACAAGTATTGGGCTTCGAGTGGACATTCATTTAGAAAATATAATGAAGAATGTAGCTCAACTTCGACTACAAATAGGTACGAATGATCGAGTGGGTTTGCTTACATTTATAAGAATAGCTGTTCAACTAATTCAATAAGCAAGTAGACGTGCTATTCAACTAATTTCACATGGAATATTATAAAACCATAAGCAGACGCTATATCAAATGTACATTCCAAATACAATCTTGCCTAATATTTCCAGGTTCCAAATTTCTGAAGACGCAGCAGCTACCGCACCATCGGCATCGGAAAAACCTTGTAAAGCACTACTTACAGCAAAGTCGTTAATCTCTCAGAAAGAATTCCAAGAAAAGCAAACTTCAGTACACTATGGATGATGTCAACGTTACGACCTTTCTCTTCACTGTTCAGGCCAAGACACGCACAAGATATAACCTCATCTTTCAAGACTACAATAGAGTCGAACAATGTCATCAGCAACATAACCTTTGCCATACAAAAATCTTAAAAGAATGCAATCCATAGGCATAGATACTATAGGGTACTCAACAGTGTAAAAGAAATGAAATTTTTGTTCATTGTGTTGTGCAGTCGTATTTAGTAATAATAACAAACATGCACTAAATGTTTCGACAATATGAATATCTAATTTGAAACATTTCGCATGAAGAGAGGATGACTACTTACATGCGTCAAAAGAGATCGCTGATGCAGAATTTTCTAACTTGCTGATGTCTTCTTTTTCCTTTTGTGCTTCGGCTTCACAGCATCTTTTAACGTCTTCTCTTTGTTCGTCTGCTGTCCAGCTCCAGTGGTCTCTGCTGATGAAGATGCTGCAGTCATAGATGCGACTGGTGGATCCGTTACGGCTACAGGTGGTTCCATCAGTGGTACTGTGTTTTTTAGGGGTGTAACTGCAACTGCACAACATAAAATTGTTTACTAGAATACGATGCTTTCTCCTACGCAGATCATGAAACCATTACCATCAGATACTAAGAAAATTCAACATGTCAAATGTAAAGTATTGTATTATATGCAATAGTAAATTCAAATCCTTAGACCTCATAAAATGAATTACCTCTCGAGGCAAGAGACGTTTTCAATTCGTCAGAGTTGACACCCATTGAATATGGATCCCTGCAAGGACAAACATGAAAACAAGACCCCCAAAAAAAAAATAATAATAATAATAAATAAATAAAAAACTGGTCAGAAAGATCATTTTTTACTATTGCAACTACTTGGCGAAAATATCACAAAAAGGGA
This sequence comes from Fraxinus platypoda, assembly GCA_903798405.1. Classification (NCBI taxonomy): domain Eukaryota; kingdom Viridiplantae; phylum Streptophyta; class Magnoliopsida; order Lamiales; family Oleaceae; genus Fraxinus; species Fraxinus platypoda. Next base: position 2,119 of record CAIGRT010231194.1, read on the forward strand.
TTTCCATTATCTATATATTAAGTGGTTGTGTGACAAATCTTTTGATGTAAGTCAAGCCGATTTTGATAAAAGTTGCTGAAATGTATGGTTAAAAAGTCATAAAAGTTGTAGGCCATGAAATGTGTGGTTAAAATTGAAATTTGACCAGTTGAAAAATTAGATAAAATTTAAGATTTTATCTAACAAGCACTAAGATCCATTTCCAGAACTGTAGAAAAATTGTAACCCTGACATAAATCATAGGAATCTAAGCCTGTCCAGATAAAGATTTTGATTTGCAACTCAAAGGGAGTCCATGAAATGCTCATTTTGATAGATTAGTGCAAAGTTCAAAAATTGGATAAAACAAGACTCTACCAACTTGATGGCCCGCCAATAAAACTTGTATCTTTGTCAGTCCTTGTTCGACTATCATCTTGTTTAGACGACTGGGTTTCAATGTCCATGTCATCGCTTTGACTGACATTGCTGTCCTCTATTTTTAGTTTTGGCTTCTCCATATTTTCCTTCAAAAAATTATTCGCTCCCTTCTCATCAGCTTTGACGACATCAACTACAGCAGAGGGAGGATGTCGTTTGATCTTTCTTAGAGCTCTTTCTGTATTGTTCGACTCGACCTGCAGAAAATGGACGATTATTTAAGTAGATGAAAAATACTTCCATGCCCACAATAGCAATTATAAGTGAACTTCTGTAAATGGATATGGAAAGGGTAGGTAGTTAAGTTGGGGAAATAGAAAAGCATGATAATTGCTAAAACATAGCACTGTAGAAAAGTAGGAAGAAAGAACACACAATGAAATGGTTTGTTGAATTACAACAGGATTCATCAATATATAAAGTAACGAGTAATCACCAGAAATTTAAATGATCCTTGCACATGTAATGTTTTCAAGACAATTTTGTACAGAAGTACTTACAGCATCTTCTATTTTCTTCGTTATATCTGCAGCCTTCACAGAGGCAATCCGTAAACACTGCATAATAACGCTCTGTATGACACCTTCTCCTCCAGCTTTTTGAACAGCACATATATCGCCATTTGCATTTACGGTGGCAGTCATTCTTCCTCCCATAACAGCTTCTTCGAAGTGCGATGGGTCAATCACCTAGCAGCACATGTTACAAACATTACTTATACATTGGCGGATTCACTTTATTTAAGAAAGGAAAAGAAAATGACAATGACAGGAGAGGGGAGGGGGAGAATGCAATTCCTAAATTTTATTGTGCTTACCACTGTATTCTCATCACCAATAAACACAAAAGTTATTGCTATAGGGAGGTGATGTACAGTTAATGGAAGAGGTTCCCTTGCCTGCCAAAGTGCAAAAATTAAAAACGTAGCTCAAAATTTAATCTCAGGTGAAATAAGAACTAGTGCAGAAAGGACAAAGCCACCAAATCACCCATGTAATTACGGCCTTCTATATTTTTTTAACTGCACAGGATTACCAGTTTACCACATTATCAAATAGAAAACACAGGGCATCAAATAAAAGTAAAACAAAAGAGCAACTGATTCACTGTGAAAACAAACAGTCAAGAGATGCAGAGAACAAACTTCATCTAACACAAAACATGGTAAATATCGGTGAGACATTTCTCATGACTACAATAAAAATCTATAAACAGTTTTTTCTCCTCTATAAATCTTCTATGATTGCTTAGCTTATTTTTCCTTTTAGGTACATGATCTCGAGTCCAGCAAAAGCCGAAAGACACTAAAAAGCAAACCAATCTAGAGCTGTCTTCAAGGACCTAAAAGTAAAGTGTATTTAGTATAAAGTCGGCAACTTCTCTGTAAAGCCAAACTTGTTTTTCCTAGCACCCCTATTGTGGAGACAAATCATGATTTTGAAAAATATTCTCCTACTGTAAATATGGTTTCATGCCAGGTTAAATTCTACCATAGTAAATCTCATCTTGAAAATTTAAAAGGTCAAACTCACTTCTGGTGCATGTATTATAACTTCTTGACCATCCTCTCCTCCCAATGTGCACTCTGGCCTCCGAAATGTAAGTAAAGCAGCAAGAGCAGCAATATTGGCTGCATCAACAAGATTTCTATTCTCAAAGGAAAAAGTAAAGTCAACAACAGTGTTTAAGCCTAGCTGAAGAAGAATATAAATCGTTATTTGAAGTTTAAAGGAGAATCTTTACAACTCACCCGCCGTTGTCTAAAATGTGGAGATCAACACGAAGGGACCACACCCATTTCCCAGCAACAATACAAAGAGATTCTGTATCCACAGCCCTGCTTTCCCTGCAACACATTTTCACAGTTCAACAAAATTATTTCAAGCTTGGGCTATTTGTCATTCAATACAAGAAATATCATGAACTTAACTGCATTACTTAATTTGGGTAGATAATAGGATTTTGGTTGAATTAAGTATTTTTATTAAACCATCATTGGCTCAATTGTACCATCAACTCGTTAAAATTGACTTTCAAAAAAGAAGTCTTGAGATGCATATTCATCATTTGAGAAAAATAAGTTTATACAATTGCAAAAGGCATATCAGAACTGCGATGAGAAAATACAGAACAATTAGAGAGTTAGGGGCTGTTGCAGAACTGTCTAGAATACAGTTCATCATTGTCGAATTCTAGACAATTGAACTGTCTACAACTGGACTGTCTAGAATTTGCCAGTTAGACTCGAGTTCTAGACAGATCAAACTGGTTCATGGCATCTGGTCATCATCCATTACCAAAATGTGTAAATCCCATTCTAATCTCAACACAATATCCGTTATCCACACCAAATAAATCAAATTTCATATGTCCAAATATAAACTAATCACCATTCACTAAATTATGCATGAAGATTCAGTTCTCGCCCTAGTGTGTTAGATTGAGAAGTTCACTACTCAAACGTGTGTTTTAGCTCTTCAACCACCTGGTTTCTTAGACAAAACCAACAATACTTCCTAGATCTTCCAAGAGTTTGTAATTTTTTATATTCTTTTTAAAGTGCACTGAGATGAAATCATGAAATCTCTTTTCAAATTTCATGACATTTTATATTCTAAATCTAAAAGTTATGGCACATAAAACAGGAAACTTCTCAAGCTATCGTACTTTAAATAGGAACTGGTCTTACCACAATTTGATTGCAAAATTTTAACTAATAATACATAAGTTCAAAACTCCTAGCAATATTTTTTTTATTCCAAGATGTTCACCTTAATCCACGGTCAATTATGCGTCCCAATTCCACTGCAGATTCTGCAGGACGTCCCGCCTCAAATGAAGGATCGGCCATTGGAGAGAACTCAGTATATATCGCAAGAGTTCCTTCATTAGGCCGGTCTCGATAGGGTTGCACCAGTTGGCAAGTTACGAACCCCATTACATGAGTCTGGCCGAGCTGCACCTCTGATGACCCATCTTCCCTGCACACACTCCACGATTTCTTAAATGCATAAAACAGGACGGATCTCAGTTGAAATGTTGAAATTACAAAGAACTCAGTACAAAGTTGAATGACATTTTATATTGGACGGATTTCAATTCAAATCATTTAATGTCACTGGAGAAAATGAGGCATAGTTAATGTTCCCAGCAAACTTTAGCACAGGTTAAGAAAATTGAGCATGAATGTTGAACATTACTAGAAAACACATGGAACCAAAAGTTAAAGGAGCTCATCTTATAATTACAAGATACACAATTTGAGCCGAGAATGCAGATGCCAGAATTTATGAAGATTATCATCATTAAACGAATAAATGCCAATACATTCTTGAAAAATACAAAGCCACAAAACTATTCATACCAGCGAGAGGTGCCCGAAAAGCAAATAAACAACTTGAAAGAAAATAACAAAGTCGTCAAAAAATCTTACCTACCAAACCGTATTGTTATATTACGGTAATCAAAAGGCCGACGACCATCGATTCTAAGGTCTGAAAGTAAAGCTGTTTCGATGAACTTCTTCTCGTTTACGGTCATTCGCCATGTATTAGCCAATCTCTCCATTTACTTGATTCTGCTAATCACCCATGAAATTCTTCTAAGTATTGATCAACAAAACAAGAAAAATTACAATTTAAAAAAAAAAGCTAATTCATTTANAATCACCCATGAAATTCTTCTAAGTATTGATCAACAAAACAAGAAAAATTACAATTTAAAAAAAAAAGCTAATTCATTTAACAAAAATACTTACAAGCATATATCACGGTTCAGTTCCTATGCTTGGGTATGAAGAATGGGGGAAAGGAGGGAAATAGGGTTTTTAGGTTTTAGGTTTTTAAGCTAAATGGGCCGGTCAACCGGATGAACCGGGTCTAAATACTAATTACATAAATTTTTAATTTTTTTTCTTCATTGTTTTATTTCGATGAACCATGCTACATGCTATAGTGTCAGAATAATTAAATAATGATTGACATAATATCACATGGTACTCTATCATTGCACTGTTTACAATACAGTTATTTTTTCCATCAAATCACCTTCCGTCACCTACGATTCACCATTGCTTCTTGTATCATTCTTTTGACAATGTGATTTAACCTTATTTTGATATATTATACAACATAGTGCATGAAATTATCTCCATGTAAATTTTTTTGAGAAATATATTTCCAATTTGGTACTCTATGCTGGCAAAATATTATATTTTTTTCTTATTTAATTCTATTTAGTTCATCTTACTAGATAGTCATCTTTGCATTGTATGAACCTTACGACTATTGTGATATACAAGAACCTCACACCTGAAAATGTTATGTTGACAATAATATATTGTATATCGATCCAATCTTTTTGTAGTGAAAGAATAATTTATTCTAAATATTAATTTCTAGGGGTATACTTCCCACGAGGAGTTCAATCAAACCAAATTTAGGTTACAAGAAATACAAGAAATTTGATATATAGCTCATGTATCAAAACTATATTTCCCAGTGTATCTCCTCGAATTATTCGTTCTTAAACTTGATGTTTCTTCATCGCAAGCAAGAGTGTTAATCATAAACTCACGTGTACATCTAGTATTTGTGCTAGTCCACACTTCCAAGTCAATTGGCATATCAACTCAATGGCAATCCAGTTTGACTTGGATGCTCCTCGGCCCCATATATTTTCTTCATTTCGGGCACTTTTTGACACGTGTTCACTATCCATTTATCTTTTAGTTCATTGTGCTGATAGTACTTTATATCGCAACAAGCCAACAACTAAGCTCTAATCATCTGAGTGTTCTCGAGGCATGTATACTATTAGCTTGTTTGGATTTCATTATAATCTCTTTATAATTTTAAGTTCAATTCAAACGTTAATTTTAATCACGCATTCACGATTATAATTAATTTATTATTATCTTTACTTTTTGTGAAACACAAACAAGCCTTGTGTAAAAATGTAATCTAATAGTTGGGATAGGCTTGCTTATTAAAGTTGATAAATAATATTGGAAATAAAGTCTCCAAAAGTACACATTCACATAATTGCATGCACTATGTTGTATAATATATTAATAACTTTGTCAAAAGACAATTGTTCATATTCAAATCACATTAATACTTAGTAGTCAATGAAGGTGGCTCTCCACCTTCATTGACAGCATAAATCAAACATCTATCTCTTTCAACTAGTGGCAATGTAATATGTGATATGACAGAATTGTGTTGTATACATGTAATTGATTTTAACTGCAGTTTAATATGAAAATTGTATTCAACCTTTTGTTTTATAATTATACTGAACAATATTAAAAACTTATTTTATTTTATTGAGTTGTATTATTAACTATTTTTCTTTTTCAATTTTTCTTTTTTTTAAAAAAATTTTAATGGTTCTATTACCTTCTCTTTCTTTGCTTTTGCATGAACAACGTTACACTTAGGGAGCGTTCGGCGCATCGTAGAAGAATTTATAAGGAATTTATTATAAAAATATGTCAATCAATATTAAGTAGATGACATCATGATGATTAGATTGATAATATTTTTAGAATTTTCGTAAAAAATAACGTCATTTAAATTTTCGTTAAAAATAACGTCATTCATAATATGTTCTCTTAGGTGGTCTAGTCCATCTAGAACCTTCACATATTTTTGTACAGTTGATAGTACAATTTTCAAACACTATCTTCTAGTTTTTGAATCATTTTTTACTTTTTTTTATCTGCCTCTATTTCTCTGCAATCCACTTGATAGGTAATAGCATGAGCTTCATTCTTTAAAATTTATATTTATTTTTGAACCTCACGGAAAAAACCACTTTTCTATCTTAATAATGGGGCTTAAACATGGGCTAAATCACTTTATCATGAATACGACGAGCTTTAACTCTACCATTTAATCGTGATGATTTTCAAACAATATGACATGCTTTGACATAAATGAGATTGTTAGGAGACCAACTAAACCTTGCTTAGAAGTTCGAGGTGACAACGTAAGGCCTCAAAAGAATGCACAACATATTTGGCAACTAAGTTGCTATCTTATAAGCATCAAGATCCATGAAAATGCGCAGATAGAGATGAGCCAGGTTTATACCCCACACCTCATAAGAAAATAAGGATGAGAATATTATTATTAAGCATCGTGCTTAGCATCAGTCTAGGTGGATCTCTACTTTCACTTAGACTGGTGCTAAATTCCATAATTTTAATGATAATGAATTTTATTTTATTTTACTTTTTTGCTTATCTTTAGCTAGACGTCACTTTGTGGGTCCTAGTACTTTTAAGTCGGGAGCTTATTTGCCAAGCATTCTCTAATCTCACTATAAATCTAACTCGATATTGCCTACAAGTTCTAAGTCACAACCTAACATCTCAAAGATACGACTCACTTGTATTGCAACATGCAATAACTCGAAAGTCGCTATTCTTCGAATTCACCTCACAAGAATCATATTGCTAGTGTCAAATAATTTACTCCTTAAATTTGATACAGTTTGATTAATAGAACGCTAACGTTTGGTTGTTGACATACATTTTATTTTTACTTGAATAAAAGTTGACTTATACTTTTAATTTTTTTTTAAATGTTAAATATGTTCAAAAACATTTTATAAAAGGCGCCGAGGTATAACACAATTTTAATTAAAATTATTCTTTCAATACAATTATTGAAAATAAAACTAACAGTTATCATATGTTCTTTTGATCAAAATTCTCACATTTATTATTGAAATATAGCTATTCAAAATTAACTATTTAACTATGTGCCTTACCTCAAGTGTAACGGTTGTAAAATGATCACTAGCCAAAAATAATGCACAAAAACATAAAGTGAAGTTAATACAAAGATTTATATCTATTAATTTGAAAACTTATTATTCTTATGGTTTATTATATCGAATTTCAATGAATGAAATATAAATAATTCTTCTGAAACACAAGAATAATTCATTATAAATCAAGGGATAATACACATTCGAGTCTTGAAATGAATAAATGGAAAATCTAGTAAAAAATGAAACGTAGTACAACATATATACTAGTGGAAAATAGTCGAGGTGTTCTAGAGCTTGGCTATTAAATTGAAATCGCATAATAAATAGATAGGAAGAGCTATATACCTACCAATTAATCACAGTATAAAGTCTCGAAGATTATTAAACAACACAATATGCAACCCAACATACATGAGCTCCTCGAGAAACTATCTTGATGTTGCTTAGAAATTCGAGGTGACAACCTAAAGATTTGAATGAGAATAAACTTGATATGAACCAGGTTGACCTTGTCTGAAAGTTCTAGGTGACAACCTAACGTCTTTAAGGTATGATTGACATATGTTGTAACATACAATAATTCAAAGGGGAATTTTCAAAAATTGTCAATTACATGCCTGTCAATTAAAAAGTGTCTAATTTCAATAACTCTTGCAAAAATAGCTAAATTTGGTATCAAATTGTCTTTTATACCCTTAATGAAAAATGAAACAATTTGTTTTCTTTTCGATTTGTCGCAAATTTCTAGAAAAAGAAGCAGCTTCCATGAGAAGCTACATTAATGCCAAGTAATACCTAATTGGTTAATTTCCTTTCATTATGTATTAGGTAATGACCAATAATGTTGGGTAGAAATGAAGATGATGAAA
>CAIGRT010231200.1:0-10354 GCA_903798405.1 Fraxinus platypoda
CACCAAATCACTGTCTAACGGTTCTAACATATAGTCCGCATAAGTAGTAAATGCATATGATATAAATGAATGTGTAGTACCTGAATCAATTAAAGAACGAGCCTTTCTACCAAAAATAAATAACGTGCCCATGACCACATCTAGTGACTAATCGGCATCGTGCTGAGTCACAACAAAAACTCTTTCCTAAGCTCTGGGACATCGCCTTTTTGTCTAGTACCACTACTGCCAGCAACATCATACTGAATTGCACTAGTAATACCTACTTTACCTGCCAACGTGTCCCCGTTCTGATTCTATTTAAAAATAACAACGCCTGACCGTGAAGATGTCCCATGTGATAAACTACCATGCTGAAGGCGAACAGGGCACTCCCTCTTCATATGTCTAGTCTGACCACAATGATAACAAACCTCGATGCCCTTAAAGCACTCACAAGATAAAATTTTCCACATGATTGCCACCGAGGAAGCTTAGCAACATTGGAACTATCACCCTATCCTGGAGCGAATGGTCTTTGAACAGACCCCTGGGTTTGAGTACGACTACTCCCTGGCTATTGTACTGATCTCTGGCTAAATCTCGAGCTCTGAATTCCATGAGATCTAGACTTGAAACTACTAGGAGTGGAAACATCTAAACTAACTCCTCTATGATCCCTCCTCGATGATCTGTCGATAGAGACTCATGTCCATGTCTGATTGCCACCAAATCTAAGCCTTAATTGTTTTTTACTTCTTTGTCGTTCAGAGAGACTTTTCTCAACCCTCAATGCTGCTTCTACAAGTTTTTCAAAATTTTCATACCTTGTTGCTATCACCACTGATCTGATTTCTTCCCTCAAGCCATATTCAAACCTTCCACATTTATCAGTTTTATCATCTACAAGGACTGCATCATACTTTGATAATTCCACGAACTTCTTCTGATATTCCGCCATCGTGGATGTCTGTACTAGCTTCAAAAATTAATTCTATTTGTCATTCTTATAAGAATGAGGGCAGTAATACTCATTAAAATCATCTTTAAAATCACTCTACATGATCACAGAAGGATCAACATATTTACTCTATATCAATCTCCACCAATCATATGCACATCCTTCTAACCAGAAGGTAGCAAGACGTAATTTTCGATCATCAGGACAACCCATAACATCAAACACTCTTTCAATCTTGACCATCCAGGATTCAGCTACTGTTGGATCAACCGTGCCTGTGACCACCTTAGCCCCTAATTTAGTTGATCGGTCAATCCTATGCTCTTTATCGGAACTTTAACTACGTAAAGCAGAAGCAATAGCTGTAGAAATCCTATCAGCTATAAGATCAACCTGAGCTACATCCCTATGTCGTTGCTGTTCATGAGTCTGATGAACTTATTCCTCACCCATACTCTCATATTTAATGTCTTCTTTATCAGGAGCAACTTGTGGTTAAGGCGGCACATCCTGGAGCCTGCGAGTCTTACCACCACGAGCCATGACCATGCTCTGATACCAATTGACATGACACTGTGGAAACACATTCACACCAGTGTAGAGTGGGTAAAATAACCATATAAGGTCATACACCGTGGAAACACATTCACACAAGTGCAGACTAGGGTAAAATCACCTAGATACTTTCAAATGGTTTTAAAAATAAATTTAGATATGCTGAAATATTTAATACTGATATTCTAAGACAATGAAATGGTTTAACTTAACTGAATTTAACTTTTAAAAGAATTACTTATTTTAAAAAATATATAACTTTATTCTGAAAATCATGCTTTCTAAATCAATCATCTGAAGTAAATAACTTTTATAGCTTATATGATTTACTATAAGAAATAACAATTATTTCATATAAGTTTGAGAACTAATATAATATAAACAAGTTCTTATTAAAAAAAATAGATATTCACTCACACAATACAAGCTATAGGCTATGATGACGTGTAGGCTTTTCTAATCTCCTCTTCACCACCTGAAATACGATGTAAAATAACCAATTTAACTATTATCAAATCGAGAAACCTTTAATATCTAATGATGGAATATTTAACCTTAATTTCTCGATACATGAATATATTCCCCAAACCTCCTTTAAATCAATTGGAGCTAATTCTACTTTCTAGTTCTTTCACTTATCTTTAATTTATCACAATTACTTTCATCGCAAACATAAAAGCAATTCCTTCTTCAAATCTAATGAAAACTTGTAATCATAATTCAACCAAGTTAACTTTACATTCTAATTTATAAATCATTCTTCCAAATGAGTATTCTATCAACATAATTATTTTCACAAACTATCTTTATTCAAGAACCCAATTAAAATTCTAGGGTTTTCCAAAAATGGTATAGCTTACCTTAATACAAAATTTTTCACAAATCAAAAAGATCAACTGGAGATCATACTCTTTCCTTTAATCTGAAAATTAACTCAATCAATTAGAACCCTAGAAAATTCAATATAAATTATTCCTTTCTCTCTTAAAGAAATAGATAAATTGAATCCAAGATTGAGGAAATCAACGCTTACTCCTTCTTTTTCCTTTCTTTTTCTTTTTCTTTTTTTCTTTCTCCTTTTTCTCCCATTTTCCTTCCTTTTCGGTCTTCTCTGCTCCCGTTTCCGGCTTCTGTGTAAGTATATGAAAATGAAAAATGGGTTTAATTGCCAAGTTAGTGGAGCACTAACTCAATTTTGCGAAGGAGTCCCTCGTCTTCCAATTAATGTTACACTTGGTCATCCAACTTCCAATGATAATAAGTACATCCCCAATTTTAAATTTTATCCATCTTAAACCCTCATATATTATCAATTGTAAATTAAACCCCAAGAAAATAATTTATTCCAATTAAGTCCCTATTTGACCTTGACTAGCCAAACAATTGACTTTAAAATAAAATCTTGACTTTTGACTTGTATAAAATGGGATGTAACAATATTAGATCGTGATATGAGTGTTGGTGCCAACGACCACAACCTGCTTTCTTGTTACCCTGTGGGTGATTGACGCGGAAACAAAGCTCTTTGAAATGAAGACATCAAGAGTAAATGGCTCCAGTACTACAGTACATTGCTTGAGCCTTGAAGGATACATGCTTGTTCGGATTTTTTTGACTTTTTCTCCTTTTGGTAAGTGTATGGTCTGCTGTTATCATCATCAAGAAAATCTTCCACCCCAAAAAAGCTTCTTGTTGCAAAGTAAGGCTGTGAAGATATAAAGAGACAGAAAAGAACTCCCCAAACACAAACTGATGCATGTTCAATTTCTACTGCAATGAATTTTCAGAAAAAGAAGAAGAAAAAATCATCAAACCTTAAGTATATTTCGAAGTTTTGGTTCACCAAGCTTCAAATATTAATTGTACTTATCATTTTTCTTCCAGAGAAAGAACAGCCTAGCTCTAACATGGTGCTCAAGGGAAAGAGCTAATTCAGTAAAGGAAATGACCAAAGAAGGCATTGGCCAACTTTCGCTGAGGACGCGCAATTGAAAACTGCATATGACAGGTTTCAACAACCAAGAACACGAAAATTCTAATGTTGCTTTTGGACTCATGTTTATAGAATTTGCCTTGATTACGATAATAAATATTATTCAAGCAAGTGTTCTTCATCATTATGTTAACCAATATCAAATTTCAAATGGGCCTAAAGGAGTTGGGAGTGATCAAGCATGTTCAAACGAAGTATGAACACATTTGAGGCTCATGCAAGCCAAAGCTGATCCGGAGATCCTGTTACAAAAATCCCCCAACTTCTTGGCTAGGTTTTCACTCCTACGGTTTACAAAAAAAAAACGGTCAATTCAGTCTAAAAAAGCTTGTACCTACTGACACTCCATTCCTACTCTGGCAAGAAAAGACAGGCGGAGTCAGCTAACCAAGGATTTTCCATGATTAAATACCATAACAGTGCAGAGGGTTATAGGTAGATCTCCAGTAGAAAAAATGTGGATGCATATAGAGCATGTTTGGATCCTACTTCTAAGCTGTCAAACTATCTTATAAGCACAAAAATCACCCAAAAAAGTTGGGCTTAAAATGAGAGTTGATTTTAAGATAAAAGGAGGATAAACAATAAGCACATCCCATATTTTAAGATAAAAGGAGGATAAACAATAAGCACATCCCATCATACTTATTGCCTAGTGTATTAAGTTGGGCCAACACATTTACCATATCACACTTAGATTTCTTAAACATGCCAACAACCCATCTTGAAAATCGTATAAAAAGCTTGGCTATAAAAGGGCATTTAAGTAAACATACATAACTTATTTTACTTATAAATAAGTAAGTTCCCAAACATACATAACTTATTTTACTTATAAGATGGTATCTTTTTTAAGCCCACCCAAACAAGCCCATCATTGTGATATTCAATTATGGAAGTTTATTTTCCTATAGATAAATTACAACAACCTCTTGATTATGTTAATTCCAATTTCCAATTTAGCACATATTACTTTCACTCCAAGGCTTAAAAGCATATCGCTTAGTGCGACTCTAGGAGATTGAATACCAATTTACATTCTTTGAGCTTGAAAGAAATTCCAAAACAAATCTTACTCGCTTCAAAATCATGCATCTTGAAGAGTGATACACCTCTTGAAAATGTAACAGGCAAAAGGGATTTTTTCTCTTTCTTTTCTTCGTTGTTGTCGGGTATATTTTTATACGATATTTCTTATAACAAGTTCAACTAATACTTATCAAAGTTGTCGCTCCCATGGTTGAAGACCAAATCAAAGTTGCAAAGCTGAAAATATATATGTTTAGACTCCAGTAACCTTACCCCATGAGGCTAGATTCTCATAGACTCCATGTTTGACCAATGAGATCAAGATAGTTAATGGACTTCATATACCATTGATGATACATCAAGAAGTTCTCCCTCTTTAATGTTGTTTATTTTATACCTACCATATAAAACTAGAAACTCTTCCTGTTGGGCTGATCATATAGAACTTAGACTATAATGGAAACAAAAAAGCACTGTACAAGTCCTCAAATACAAGAAAATTCAGTTTCTTTTTTGGTCGGTAGATTTGACGCACTTCTCAAGCATACTTATTCCAATGACAGCTACCTTGGATGCAGGATAAAATTCCAGTCACTATGTATGCACATAGCTGTATATTTCTTAGTGTATGAGTAATAACTTAGTGTGTGAGTAAACCAGCATTTCAATTAGATGTTCTAAAGAGAGAAATTTATGTATTCCATGTAAACAAATCCGTACCAAATTACCAATGATACAATTCAAAGATACATGTTTATGAGGAAAAAATGCAAGGAAAAAATACTGAGTCTTATGATTCACAAGTGCTTTAACTGCAGTCCATCCAGCATCTTTTCTCTTTTATTTTACATGAAAACAGTGTTAATTTTTTTATTTTATCAACATTAATGTCCAAAAAAGATTTATACAACTAGATAGTGAGTTTAGATAATGTCCAAAAAAGATTTATACAACTAGATAGTGAGTTTAGATAAGCGGTGATGTGGCCATGCTGTGCCGAGAAAATTTTCTGGCTATGATGACATTTAGGCTACATCCACGAGCAAATATAGGACGATTTTACTATAGTAGGAGAATCACAATAACACTCTATAATTACAAGGAGATGACAATAATTTATCTCTCTCGTAATAGGAGAAGCTAAGTAGGAAGGAAATATTCAGGAGAAAAAAATATTTTCTCTACTCTTTCAATTCCTCTCTACGGATTGTTACATTTTCCTCTTCAGCTGCAACTCTATTTATAGTGAATTTGGCTACCTACCTCATTTATTGCAGTGCCAAAATTTCAATAAAAACATGCAAAGTTGGCTGTGCATTTCCTGTACATATCTTACTGCTGCATGAGAAACATCCAACTTTCACACTTTACATTAATTGCAATGCATGTTTTTTTCTTCTTTAGCATTATTGCATGAATCCTTTGGTCAACAAAAATGGTTTTAACAGCCAACATTTCTCCTATTTAAAGTCATTTTGTTGACCACTCCAATCCTTCCTACACTTGCAATTTCCATACTACTTACGTTTTCGCTAAGCCGATGGAAGATTGACACCATGTAAACTGATTTGCTTTATTAAGATATTTGCTAGGTTATCCTCTGTACGAATTTTCTGTATATCCACACTTCCTTCTCTCTCTTGGACTTGTGATTTTTCTCTTGCACTTTCACTTGTGATTTTTCATGGACCATACGTCCCATTTTTCATGAAAATTGACATTCCCTGTAACCTTTTTTTTTTAAGAAATCACAAACTATCTCATCTAAATTCTTTTGGGATCAATTATAGAGTTGCATACATGTGTGCTGTGAAAATTTAGATATGAACAAGAATTCAAATGTGCTTCAAAATAAAATGTTAAATAGTGTAACACTTTATTTGTCTTTTACATATTAATTAAGGTGCTAGAATTTAAAAGTGACATGTGTCACCAATTTAGGAAAATCACATACCATATCATTTGAATTCCTTTTGGATAAACTAAAGAGATGCATGTATTTGAGAAAATTTAAATATGAATATGAGTTCGAATTTTGCTTTACATTATAAAGTAAAATTATGTAACACTTTTTTTTTTTAAATCTTTTTGCATATAAATTAATGTTTTGAAATTTAAAAGTGACATACTTTGTCAAATTTTTTTTTTTTTTTTAAATCTCACACTATTTAGTTTGTATTTCTTTTTGCATTTATAGATAAAATTAATGCATTCATCTATTATGGAGACAAATGGGAACAATATAAAGAATATGAAAGTGACAAATTTATCCTTATCTTTTCATACAAGTTAAATTAGCCAACAAATTTTTGGAGAATGTGTAATTAAAAATTAAGAAAAAAATTTCGATTTACGTGTAATATTATTTTATTGAAGAATGTATTGTTGAAAATGGGTTTCGAAAAAAATGAATTTTCAAAAAAAAAGGGGCTCAAACAATCCCATAATACTGTTAAAAAGAATCATAAAAAAGTGACATATCATTTCACTTTTGAGTACGACTACTACTATAAAAATTCTTATTATTGCTTCTTTAATTCTTGCAAGAAACAGTAAGTTGTTATCATTGATACGTAATTACATCAATAAAATAATCGGTGTATCCTTATCTTTCTACATAAGCTAAATTAGGCAACAAATTTTTTGAATTCAAAGCGTAATGTCACTTTTGTTTTAAAAGAGAGACAGGAGTAGGAAATAATAGCATTAGGGTTTAGTTTTAAAATTAATAAAGATATGCAGCATTTTATACTTTGTAATTACTTTTCACGTGATTTTTCAAAATGGCCTTCTATCAAGGGTTTATAGTATAATTTTCTCGATTTTAATGGACTTAAATGGGCTGAACATTTAAAATTCGACTCGGTCAATTTAAAATATTTTTTATGTATACAATTATTTAATGCCATTTACAAACATTTGAATATTTATCGATATCGCTCCTCCAAATAATTTAATTGATTTTTGTTCCTTATTAATACATAAGGAAGTCCCAAGCTTCTGCTCTCGAAAATCATTTATATATTTTACATAGTGCAAATTCATTTAATTACTTCATGCTTGACCCTATAAACATTAAACGTGTCTTTTAATTCAATATAATTGATACGAGGATTTCTTAGAATTCTGATCATTTGTTTTGTTCGGTATGATTTCATATGCAGAATGTTTAAACAATCAACTTGACATGATATTGAAGCTCAACCTGTAATTAATAATATTTCTTCATTTGGCTTATTCCTTCCTTAATTTAATAATTTATCAACTAATTTGCCATTGTTTCCTTATTTGAATTCGCAGTTCTGGATTTGCTTGTTCTTATCTACAATTCTGTTGCAATTTTGTTCTTTAATCGATCCTTTTTAACCGATTCGTTCCCTTACTTGTATTTCTTCCCTTTTTCTTATTACTTCCCCTCCTCTCCCCTCCCCTCCCTTTATATAGTGCCATATTCATGACGTCCCATACCCGTTCCTGAAGAAAATAAGGCAGTTATCTAACATCAATTTTGTATTCTAGTAAAGTACTGCATCGTGATATAATGTTGAACTAATCGAGCCTTTCTTTTTTCACATTCAGAATTGTTTATGTATTATTTTTTGAATTGTCTAGTTAATTATGAGGGTGGACAAATTCTATCAACGCGAAAAAATTTGTTTGAATGGTTAGCGAATAGTATGAAAATGATTTCATGATTCCCGGATGATGACGTATGGACCTATTTAAGGATGACGATTTTCAGATAAGATGCCTAGTGCAAGTGCTAAGATTTTCAACAATTATAAAGTTCACAGGAAAATAAACAATAACCAATTCCCTCTCCTTCACTTGATGTAAAAGCTTAACAACCCACTTCAAATGGCCTAAATCATCATGAGCTTTGATAAACTTTCCCATCATAAAATCAAGAAATCTATCATGGGATTTCAATAAATCAGCTGCTAAGGAAAATAATTTGTGTGAAATGAGTTTACTAGTTATGGCAATGTAGGAAAAATGATTGTGGAAGCTTAGGCAAGGGGCCCAGTTGAAGAAGAAAAGAGAACGGTAAGGGCTTGTTTGGCTTTTGATGGTTTGACTTAGGTTGGGATTAAGTATGGGGAGAAGTGGTTGAGAAGTCTAGGGGTGGGCATGGGTTGGATCGGGTCGGGTCGGATCGGGTCGGATCGATTTTTGTCTTAACCCAAACCTAACTCAACATGATCATTTTGATCATAATTTAACCCAAACCCAACCCTTGGGACAACTTGTCAACAAAGTTTAAAGTAGGTGACGAGTCGGTTTAAGCAGATTTATAATTGACTCATGATTTATCTAATATTAAGTCTCTATAGTTGCGATGACCAAAAAATCTGAATTATTTTGGCACTTCATGCCCGGAAATGTTACATGGACAAATTGATATTAAATTATATGAAGCCAAGAAATGTTTTGGCAATTAAAATATTTTTGTGTTGAATTTGCTTATACTATTTTTCGTAAAATGCATTATATCCAAATCTTATAATATTATTACAAGTGTTTCTATGTCTTGTGCCATATTCAAGACTTCTCGTGTATCGCGTTTGTGTATATAGAACCTAGTTAATTAGTAGTATATAATTTGTGTATGGTTTCCTCAAACTTTTCAACTATTGCACAAAATTTTCCCAANTTCAAGACTTCTCGTGTATCGCGTTTGTGTATATAGAACCTAGTTAATTAGTAGTATATAATTTGTGTATGGTTTCCTCAAACTTTTCAACTATTGCACAAAATTTTCCCAACAAGAACTGACATTTTAATCTAAATTTTTCTGAATATTATAGCTTTTGAAGGTTGTGTGAAGAAACAGAGTGACTCAATATCATCCAAACAATATCATAACACTTGAAAAGTTCATAAATATTGTCGGGTTGGGTTGGACGGGTTTATTCGATTTTCATGAGTTAACCCATAACTCGACCCGACCCGACCTGACCCGACCAGATCCGACCGGCCTACACAACCAACCCGTATAAAAATAACAACAAAATCGACCTAAACCGGTTGGGTTGGTTCAGTTTGGGCAATTCTGGCGGGTTCGGTCGAGTTTTGCCCACCCCTATTGAGAAGTAACGGGTCTGGGTTTTGGTGGATGTTGTGGGTTCAAGGACTGGAGGAGAGAGGTTATAGATGGCAAAAAAATTAGTTCAATCCAATACTCGTAGGGCCCCGTCCCGAATGGAGCGGGGGTCATTGTTCCGAAGTGGGTATGAGAAACATAGTCCCCACTAGAGCTGTCAATGGATTGGATTTTAATTCGAATTCGATGAAATTAATGGGAGATGGATTTATGATCTCAATTTGATAACCCTATCAAGATTCGAATTCGATAATTCGTTAATTAAATGGATCAACTATGAATATAGGTCTATTTGATCCGATAGGATTATCGAATAAGATGAGTAAGTACATTAGTCGGATTCAGTAAGCTAAAACCATAATCTGAAATCAATAAGTTGAATTGTAAGCTGGAAAATGTAAGCTGAAAGCTAATAATCCACTATATACTGGATAATCGCATCAAAATATATCCCATGTAATCATGTGCTGATGATCTAAAAGCTATAAAGCCATATGCACATAAACTGATTAACACTTCTGTACACAACCGTAGCTCCTCAGTGCATAAAGTGAAAATAACATAATCATCTTTATACACGGTTGTAGCCCCTCGGTGCATAATATGTACCCTTACACAAGGTCGTAGCCTCTCAGTGGATAAAAGTCACCTTTACACACGGCTGTAGCTCTTCAGTGTATAGGAGTTAAATACACGACTATAGTATATGGCCGTAACCCCTCAGTGTACTAGA
>CAIGRT010231224.1:0-14682 GCA_903798405.1 Fraxinus platypoda
TCACCAAATGGAGAAAAAGAAGTAAGAATTTATATTTCAAAGCTATTTTGGTGTCTGTACATGCCCAAGATCTGGTTTAGTGCGAGTATTTGGGTTTAGAAGTGTGTGTGTGTGTGTGCCGGCACTGTGTGTATGCCGGCACTGTGTGTGTGCGTATTTATTTTCACTTTCTGTTGAACAAACACACACGAAGACTTAATTGGGTAAAACAGCACCAGCTGAAAAAGTACTCCCTCCATTCAGTGTTGGGTCCATGATGGAAATGGCCTTGTTTCCTTTTTCAGATGTCCACAAATAATGAATTTTTTCTGGGACTAATATTTTTCTGTTCAGAGAAATGTCTTTACATGTATAACGGACTCTAAAGAATTCTACGTCATTTGTCTTGATAATACATATGAAAAGTTACATCATATCCTGACTTTTCAAACCTCACCTATAACCTTGTTCCCATTGAAACCTAGGCATTCAATTGCAAAGGAACGCTGTAAAACATCAAAACAATCAGCATAGATAATAACTTTGAACCACAAACAAAAGGATAGTCATATCCTACATTTCATCCTCCAACTACTTGGGAGTTATCTGGTGGGAATCAAACAGCAAAATACACTCTCCCACACAGACACAAGCACAAGAATGCATCTATTGTTATATGTTATCCATTGTTCTTCTTTAGTCTGACATGGGAGTAAATGTTAATAGATGTCACCTGAAAAATTCTAGAGTTACTAAAGGCCACAAGGATGAACACACTACCATCTTATTAGTGTTTAATACACCAATAGTCCCTGAAAGTGCTACTTTTAAACCTTGAATTTCAATTTGTCAATTTGATCCCTGAGCATCGGAATTAGTTTTGAGAGGTCAAATGGGTAGAACCTTCAAAAAGCGAAAGTTAACCTGGAGAGTTGACCTCATATCCCTTTAATGATTTTCCATCCATATTGACAACATCGCTTGATAGGCCATTATACATCATACACAAGGATGCATCAAAAACCTATTGTAATATTTCCTAATTAAAAACATAGAACCTTACTTCCTTTCTAATAATGGCCATATCTAACAAGAGATGTTCTCGATTTACAACATCAACATGTGCAACTACTTCGATATACAATGACATGGGCTAAGCTCATAATCTTTAGCTCTTTGAATAACTAGATCAACATGTGTAACCATCGAGCTATCATGGCTCATGCAAAGCATTGTTCCAAAAAAACTTTTTAAGAGCCCAAGAAGTGACGCTTAAGAAGGCACGTGAATCTCTTAGAAGCAACCACTCAAAGAAGAATACTTCCACACAAATAAGAAGAAAAAAAAAAACATGGCTCATGCAAAGCATTGTTCCAAAAAAACTTTTTTAAGAGCCCAAGAAATGACACTTAGGAAGGCACGTGAATCTCTTAGAAGCAGCCACTCAAAGAAGAATACTTCCACACAAATAAGAAGGAAAAAAAAAAAAAAAAGGATGAGCAATATTTCAAAGTTCAGCAACAGTAATCTTTGATAAAATAATTCAGCCAGATTTTCCACTCAATTTTCCTGGTTCTACACTTCAATTAGTTGCATGTTTACTATCCAATCATAAAATAAATGCAAACCCAAAGAAGCAATGAGAAACGAATGAGAAAAATTCCAGATATGCAAAGAGAAAATAATAGCTTTATTCAGATATGTTCTCGAAACGCAAGCGAAAAAATGCGAAGAAATCTTCATATCCAGAAAAGGATATTTAAACAATCAAGACAGTCCCACAATTTAAAACCAATAATTTCCCCTAAATGAAGTAGCGTACAGGAAAAACACCCTCGTACAAATTAAGTTTAAGACAGAACCCTATAGTTCTGTCATAAGTGATGCACGCCCACATTTCATTTATTGTACGGTACCTAAGCTGAGCTCATTTCTTTACTTCGTCGATTACCTATGGTTCACCTTTGCCTCCATCGGTAGATGTCCTAGATTAAAGGTTTTTGTATACACATTTTATATAATCCAATGTGATCATCCTTCCTTCATACAGGTACCATTGTTCATTGAAATACCACATAGCCAAATGTCAACATTATTACTTACACTGCATCGCCCACTACATGTGCAACGCACGTGCATCCACTAGTAATTAAATAGAAAACATACAACATAGTGTTGGAATTTCTCTCTGGGTTTATATAGGACAAATTTTAAGAAACTTCGGGCTTCACACGTAGAAGAGAAACTAGAAGACGAAAGAGAAAATTTAGTATGAAGTTGATTTGTCAAAGAATGGTGAATTTAATCCGTGGTAACTATGTTGGAATAATTGAAATTATTTATAATGTGCATTGGAATATATCTCCAATAGATGCTTTTTCAATTGTAAAGAGTTATGTTGCTTAAAATGTGTGCGACTGTTTAAAAGGGGTATGCTACACCATTTAATATGAAAGTGCGTGATTTATTTTAAGAAATGCAATCTTTTAATTAAATGGTGTATACTACACTATTTAATATGAAAAGTATGTGGTTTATATTAAAAGATGCAACATTTCAACAAGTCACTTAAAAATCTATGTATGGAGACATTTAGTTCCATTTTCTTCTTACACCAAATCGATTCAAATTATTATTGATTACTAATTCTCTCCCCTCTTCAAAAATTTTATTCCTATTATTTTGCTGAAATAAAATTTTATTCGAATTATTTTTTAGAAATAAAATTTTATTCGAATTTTTAATTCGTGTCTATTCCATTCAAGAAGAATATTGTCTATACTTTGGTTCGACAGACAAAATTAATGGCGTGCTATATTAATTTTGGAAGGAGCGTTGTATCGTGGGAGATTGATGCCTATATGATCCTGTTAGCACCAGTGTGGGGGGCGAAATCTATTTTAAGCAGATTTGCATTCATATACCTCGTTTCNTAAGAAGATTTGCATTCGTATACCTCGCTTCATTTTATCTCCTTCGATTTCTACATTTTCTACATTTGATTTAGTGATTTGTTCATTATTATGCATGTACTATGATTGAGTAAGTCATTACTCTAGTATTTGCATGCACGCATTTTTTATTAGCGGAATATAATTCAAACACTAATTTATCCAACAAACTATATTTTCATTTAGTGTCAGTTAGATAATTATATTTCAATTTTATTCAACTGGATAACTATACTATTTCTAGGCGCTCCGATCCCTAATATATCAAATACACTGGTGGACCTATCAAGTCTATGATCTTGTTCGTAAGCAGGAGGGAAGTTGTCCTTCCCTATGAACGAGTCATTTGCATGGTGAAGATTTGCTCCTGTGATAGTTTTCATATCGACGGTCTTTGGTGAGGTGTGCAACGACTTTTCCACTTCTATCATGATGTCGATTGTCGTTAATCCAGGTCGGAGGGGCCTCTTCTTCAGAGATTTTGCTAGCTTGTCCCCTCCTTGATCCCCGCCTATGGCAGGGCGAGGAGGTGGGGTCTACTGTCTCATTTAATTTTTATTTTTTCGTATTTGAATTGTTATTTTTTATATATATTTATAAATAGCTTATCATTAAGTAGAAATTTTAATGATGAGCTAAAAATAAAAAGACTACAAATTCATTAATGACCTAATCCAAATATACGAAGCCCATTATTTAATTAATGATAAGTCCTATCTTTCAACACATTTGCATAAGGAATTAGAAACGAGATTTCTTTCATGTATTTATAGTTGAAGTATTGATGTTTAGATTAATTATGTCCCATATTGAAAAACTATCATGGAAACAATACATAACTCCTATATATAGGAAATTCCCTAAATTATTTCATAAATCGGCTAGTCAATAATAATAATAATATAAAATTTAATTTAATTTAATCTACATATTCACCCCACCCCACCCCCAAATTTTTTTTCAGAAATTAAAAATTGGAGATTACACCCCATCCCCACGGAACCACCCTACCTTACTTCCACTCCCACCCCCACAAATTTTTTAGGTCACTGACATGTGCTATTTGTTATTAATTGTGACCAAATTTGTATTCAGTGTGACTAATTATGATCAAATTTGTCTTCAGTGTGACTTGTCTATAACCATGTCAATTTTAACTGTGACGGTAGGCGATCAAGTCACAATCGATTATACAGAATTGGTCACAATAAACATGTACTTGGTCACAAAGGATCACCACAAATAAACCTCTATACACCGCAAACCACAACACCACAATCTACCACCAGTCACCACCACCATCACTTCCAATGTACCACCACTACCACCTTCAACTCAAGATCACGATCATAAATACTACATTCACTTACATGTTTATTTGTGACTAAATGTAACCATCTTTGTTTTTAGCATGACCGTCTGTGACCAAGTTACATACAATCACAATTAATATATATTTGGTCACAAACAATCATAATCAAAATAGACTTGGTCATACCTAATTTTCGTCACCACCACCACTTTGGCACTATCACCACTCCCAACACCATCAAGAATCGTTTGCTTCAACAAATCCCAACCACCACTGCACTCCCACCAACACTACCATTACATGTAGATCGTGTTGCTTCGCAGCGATGTGCTACCTGTGAAGCCTTCAATCGCCGGGCTAACCAATACCCAAGCTATCAGACTCCACATCCAGCATGGCTACCTCAACCTCCTCTACAAACCCCTACCAACATTCCGACCTAATACTGTCCCAAACACACCAAAAATTAGGCCAAAATTAGTTGTTGCAGACTGTTTTTTGGGCAACATCACCTTCTCCGGCGATGCCCATGTGGGTACCACTATACCGATCGACCATACTCACCAAGGAGAATCTATTCATGGTCTTATATCATCAGACAAACACACAATCCAAATTTACAAACATGTTCTTTGCACCCAGCTGAACAAGCACATTTCAGTCTCAACTTTTGCCATCGACAGTGAGCCCCAAGATCGCGAACCACCTTCTCCAACATCCCCACACCATGCCACATATTAGAGAAGGTCTCTAATAATGTAGGTATCTTTTATTTTTTCTTGTCTCAGTTATTCAAGTATTCATTTTTAAATAAATAATAAATATTTAATTAAGATTTTATAAAAAATAAAAAATATATAAACGGGAGGGGTGGGATTCTCGCCCTCGCCCTCCAACTCACATCCCAATTAAGAATGCCATATATATTTTCTAAAAAAAATGATATTCTTATTAGAAATTTAAATTATTAAACAAGAAAAAAAAATGTATTCTATATTTAGTTATTCAAATCACCTTCATTAATAAAAAAGTGAAAATTGAAAGAAGTGTTGAGATGCAATTTCTTGAAAACTAACAGAAAAGTGTTCGCTATTCAAAGTTTACGCGTATAAGATATCTTCTATACACGGAAATATTAATAATTTTATAATCAATTTATTATTTATATAAATAATACGATATTAATTAAATATCAATGAAAAAACCAACAACTTTACCGACAACTTTGTACTTAAATAAACCGACAATTTGACTAATGATGATTTATAGATTACGTCGAAAACACATACGTCACGTATACTGTCATTAAGTTACCCAATGATTTAAAGTCATTTGTTGGGAGTAGTCAAGTCAAACACGATCTCTTTAGTAAAAAACTTAATTAAAAAGGAAAGTAATTAGGACACGAAATCTAGATCATCATTAATAGAAATACAATATATTACAGTTGTCCTCTTTTTTTCTTCTCTTTTGTTAGACAACTTTTATCTTTTTGTACAATTACTTTTGGTCTTGTTTACCAATGGAATTGTTAAAATGAAATACAATTTTACAATTACTTTTGGTCTTGTTTACCAATGGAATTGTTAAAATGAAATAAAATTGTATATCGAACAATCATGTTGAAGCGAATTGTAGTCCGACGACTAATATCAAACAAACTGGCAAATATACATGCATCCATGAATATTATTTTATTCACATCTTATGCAAACATTTTCACACCTTCAACAAAACCCCCCACCTACCCTATACATACCAACCTGAAAAATGAATGAAAAATCAATCAAACTACATGTACATCATCTTTTACATCTTTCTTTACATTGTACTACTTGGCAAAACACCGATGAAAAATAGAAGAAGAAAAAAAAACACTATTGTTACATGCCACGCGAGAACAACTCCACCACGACATTGGAAATCAGCATCGTTGGATCGCCTAGAAGAGCAGACAATAGAATCTTGACGAACGATTTGATTGTCGTAATGAAGGTATTTCCACCCCTTCTGTTTCTATTATTTCTAACTAATTCTCTTAAATCCATATTCTCCAACGCCAAATCCCCATACTTCATGTACGCCTCTTGTACCATTTCAGTTATACAATACACATGAAAATGATACTTTTTGCACGGAGAAACATAAGACCACCCCAAAACATTTTTCTCATCTCGAGAAATCTTCCGTTTTCCGCACTTACCGCACTTTGATGAAACCTTTGTCTCAAGATCAAATATCGTACCATCAATCACTAGTTTCTTTTCAAGTTTTCGACAACATGGGTGTAAATCCTTGTTGTCTGCTTCACAGTGGTAGTTAAAACCGCATATGTCCTTTCCACATGCATCGCAGCACTTCGAAAACTCTTTGCGATTCTTTTTATCCACTCTAGTGAATGGTTCATNTCTCGTGGGAAACTTCAGATTCGGGGTGCCTACACTCTTTGTGTAGTTCGCGACCACAAGGATTGCACGTGTACCTTTCTCCAAACCCTTTCATCTTGCAGCCATCGCAGTTGAACAACTTTGCATACGTTTTCAACTCATAGTGCTCACGACAATCATGGTTTCGTGATCTAGTGATCGACATATTGTCTCCTGAAAATGTAAATAATAAACTAAGCACACGGTTGGTATGAAACTAAGGACTCGACTAGACTGAACAATATAAATAGAAGAAAAAGTTTAAATATAGTAAAGAAAGAATGCTGATGACTATGAATGCTATTTCTTCAACCAAATTCAAACAAAAGGTTTGTAAAGAAAGAGTGTCTATGCTCAAGCATTTGTTGTGAAGAAACTTGTGT
This sequence comes from Fraxinus platypoda, assembly GCA_903798405.1. Taxonomy (NCBI): domain Eukaryota; kingdom Viridiplantae; phylum Streptophyta; class Magnoliopsida; order Lamiales; family Oleaceae; genus Fraxinus; species Fraxinus platypoda. The sequence continues at coordinate 7,052 of CAIGRT010231224.1, forward strand.
TGTTAATTACTGGCCTTTTATAATGCGAACTAACGCGTAAACAGCGTGTTCAAATCGATATTTTTTATTTTAATAGATTATTATGTAAATTTCCTAATGACTTGCATGTCAAGTCTCCAGAAGATTACGCCTCGGTTTCCACACATTTTTTCAGTTCTCCTCTATTCAATCCAACGGTGAACTGCACGTGTAATTTATATACAATTCCACGAGTTATTCACATCGGTCACTAAAATTTTGACTAATTAACTTAATGATCATTGAAGTTATAGTTTTACGTTAATGATTAAATATATTATTGTTAAATCTTACGTTTCAGTAAGTGCCACCCTCATCTATTTATTACACAAATCAGCACAAACCACAGTTAAAATAAACCCACGGTTTATCAAACGATCTAAGCTAAAAATCTAAGAAAAATAAAATTTGTATTACGTTTTCTCATGTGATTGTGTTTATTCCAATTCTTAACTAATTAATTTTTATTGACGTATGATAGTAAATAACGTTATTGGTGACACCATTTGGACTCAGTGCCACATAGAATTAAAAATTATTTATTTATTTATTTTTAACTGAGTGACCATTAGTAAACAGCACAATCTTTATTGACCATTAATAAACTCAGGGTTTAACATATGATTTAAGCTAAATATCTTACTAAAATTATAGCTGTATTGCATTTTCTCGCTGGAACGTCTTTAATCATCATTTCTTAACTACTCAATTTGTGTTGACTCGACATAGTAAATAACATCATCTCATGATACCGTTGGGACTTAGTGCCACGTAGAATTTAACGTTAATATTTTTAAAAGAGCGACATTAGTGTAAAAATTATAAACTTGAGTGACTATTGCCATGAAAAAATATTAGTTTTGTGACCATTGATGTAATTAGTCGGAACTTCAATGATATTTGACGAAATTAACCCATTATCCCACACATATATTATAATATAAAACGCAATTTTTGTAGAAGATTAAGGAATATGGTGACTAATTTTGCCAATAGACTAATTTTTTTTTATGAATTGTAATTTATTTATTTATTTATTTTCACAATAATTTCCAAGACTCACGGTCGGTCTTCGTCTTCGACAAAGTGAATACAGATGTGTCCAAGCTAAACATAATTTCCAAGAAAGCAAGTGATATTGCACCGTAATTTCCAGGAATTGGTTGGTCTTCTTCATGAAATTAAATTACAAGAATTTTGATTTGAATGAAAGTCGATTTGTTGCTTATTTGCTTCTTAAACTTTTTCCAGAAATTTTTTGGTCGGTTTAATCTACATCTTAAATGGAGCCAACTCGGATACGCACTAAAGTCTTTTGGTCTTCGTCAATGAAATCAAATCTATTTTTTATAAAATAATCACAACCGTAAAATATTTATTAATAATGAAAATCCCAAAACATATTGTAACGAAGGAAGGATCATGGAAACTGTTAGGATTTTGACTTATCCTCGGTTTGCTTTAGTTTAAAAAACTGATAAAAAATTTAATTTCAAATCAGTAATTAATTTTAATTAAACATTGTTGGGTTTTGATACCCAGAAAATCCGGACAATGATGTTAAACCGTGTTTTGTATTTGAATTGCTTCATAGGCCTTCGGCCGATGAATGAAGTGTCGACACCACAATCGAACAAACCATTACTACAATCTATTTGGACTATTGATAGTAGCCTAATTTCATTATTGTTGCTCATGGTCTAACCAATTACCTTGGACAGCTTGTTGGTTGATAACTCATTTACTTGGTACCTTTTGGGCCTTATTATTTCCTATTGGGCCTAACCCTAAAAGCCTATATTCAACCTTTATATGTGTGTGCCCCATTATTGTTGTTGAAGGGTGTGAGTGAATTGATTGGGCAGCCGTGAGTGTGAAAAAGAGAGAAGTGAGGGTCGATTGGCTTGGTGCTTTTCCCTTGGCTTTGTGCCATCTTCTTCAATTGTGCCTTGAATATTCATCACCCATTGCCCTTTGTGGGTAGTCAAGAAAGCAACTGGCTTGGGAAGATAGGTTGTGGTTCCATTGGTTGTGATTGTGGTGTCGTTTGGGTTGAAACTGAGCCCGGTTTCTAGGTGATTTGGAGCCCTATTTTCAACAAACATTTTATGGAATCGGATAGGATTGTGTTAGTCTATTCCAAATAAAATAATTTGTTCTTTTATTTCTTATTTGTAACTGGAATATATTGAATCACACATCCGATAGACATAAAAAGGTCTTCCTTTTGAGTTTCTAGAAATATAGTCTTCCTCTTAGTATTTTATTTATTTTAGTTGACAAGATAGTCATGATCTGTTTTGTGTAAGTGAACTATCGAATTAGAGAAATGCTATTTTTTCCTTTACAAATTGTAAATTGGCAAATTTAATTAGAACTAAAAAGCTCCGGGACTTTGAACAACTAAAAAGTACAAAAGGGGCATCTTTTTTGAAATTTTTAATTAACTTTACATTTTGTGGATCCTGCTGATAAAATGATGAGTAATATCATTTTGAATTGAAAATGTGGAAAGATTTTAAAGGACTTTTGGTTCAATCTAGCCTATGTGCTTGTTTGCGATAGTTTAAAAAATTGGAAAAATGGTGAATCGAAATTAACAATAAATTTTAGTACATATTTTATGGAGTTCACAATTTTTACCAACTTTCAACCATACGTTTTAGCCATTTTTATAAAAATTTGAAAATTTTATTAAAAGATTTTTAAAATAGTCTCTTCTTTTGGGCGAGGGTTTTGATCTTGTTAGGTTTTTGAGTCTACTAATAAAAATTAAAAAAATGTGATGAATAATTTCTCGACTAGGGGTGGACTCTATGAAGAGAGATGTTGATACTCAGAGTGTCAAGTCACCCTAGATGTGAGACCTTTCTAATGAATTTCGTACACATATATGATACAAATTACATTGTTGGGTTCTCGTTCTAGTTTGGTGCATAATAGAAAATTCAAGAAATTATTTCAAATTATTCAAACCACTTTCATGAATAAAAAAGTGAAAATTGAAACCTTTGCCTCAAGATCGAATATCTCGTACCATCAACCACTAGTTTTGTTTCATGTTTTCATTAGTGCTGCCACCTAAACTGGTGTTAAAAAGGGTTGGAAATTGATTTTTATTAGTTGGTTTGACCAATTTTTGACCAATTATTTTAGTGGGTCTTGTTAGTTGGACAAAATATTTCTTTGGCCGAGTGTGTTCCACTTCACGAGTAGATTAATGTAATGTATTTATTTTCTCAAAACTAATTAAAGTGAATGAGAAATTAAGGCCAAAAGATGATTGCTTGAAGTTGACATAAATTGGAATAAAAATTGGTGGAAAATTGGAAAAGTGTCAATCCCACATATGAAAGTTAGAAGAATATAAACCAATTTATATTGTTCAAATTTGAGATTTGGGTTTGGGCCCTGATGCTACCAAAAATCGTACCTGATGATTCCGAGCTTGACGATTTAGAATGAGCACGAACGAGGTCTTCCGGTACCTGAAATAAAGGCGTCCAGACATGTGCTCGTTGCTCCTCCGATGCTTAAGTCAGAGAGAGAATGTAGAGAAAAGATAAATGCTGTAAATTGTGTATAAAATGTACATTAATAACGAATTGGGATGATGTATTTATAGAGGTAGGTGGTGCATTCCTAGTAAAATCACAACGTTGAGATCCCTAGGAGTCCTACCATGGTTAGAAGTTACAATTTGTCTGATTCTGTAATTCCCAAGTGTTTGGATTAGGATAGAATTATGATGGTAGAGTCCTTTTAGGATGATGTATCACAATAATAGTAGGACCTTTCTCCTTAGGATAGGATCAGCCCTGATGTAAAGCCCTAATAAATCAAGGATGCTCGATCCCGAGGAGGGATGATCCCAAGGAGATCATGGGCTAAGGGTATTTTACCCGGGACCCATCCTTGGGGATTAGAGCTCGGGATGAGATACAAATATTGGGATCATCACTGGCCCCTGTGCATCCGTGCCAGGGGCTCATGTTCAAGGATCTGGGATGGGATGCATATCATCATGATACTGACGACAAATCTCGTAAGTATTACTGAGCGGCCTTTGATGGGGGTTTGAATAGCCTTGAAAAATGACTGCTCAGCCTTGAAGAAGGGGATGTACATCCTTGAAAATGGGTTGCTCAGCCTCGTGATTTGGGCTGGACAGCCTTGGAAAAGGGGGGCTGCTCAGCCTTTTAATTTGGGCTGGACAGCCTTGGAAAAGGGCTGCTCAGCTTTGGAAATTGGTTGAACAGCCCTGAAGATGGGCTGTTCAGCATGTGCAACTGGGCTGTATAGCCATGCAAAGGGCTGCTTAGCATTTGAAATTGGGCTGTTTAGCCATGCACATAGGCTATTCAGCCTTTTAATTTGGGCTGGACAACCTTGAGAAGTAGACTAAACAGCCATGGGAATAGGGTGCTCAGTCTAGGGTTGTTGTGGTGTGACACGTGGCCTCGATATTCGAGCTAATGATCGCCCTAGGATGGTGGATGTTCGCCACGTGGCAGGATGAAGGGCTAGGATCTGAGACCTTTGATCTTCTACAGAGTCCTATAAATACCCCATGCCCCACCTCATTTCTCACCATTCACTTTCTCAAACATCCTCGGACCACCTCGAGCTTTCTATTCATTTAAGGTAAGACCTCGAGACTTGTAGATAATTTTAAGTTAGACCTTAGTTATGTCTTCTGATAGTTCCTCGGGGTCGGGTTCAACACCCGACGATGTTGGTTATTCTATTATCCCGACGGCAGTCCCTTTAGATGCTAGGCTTGTTCTGAACTATCCCGATCTTAGAGGTCGATACAAAGAGCATAAGGTTATATCCATAACTAGGGAGTTCGGGCTAATGTCGGGGTGCGATGTTAGGACTCCTGGGCCGGATGATAGTATACTTAGTGCTCGAGAAGGAGAGATGGCAGTTTTTAGGGACTCACTGAAGGGGGGCTAAGGTGGCCTCTCCATCCTTTCTTCGTAGAGTTTCTGGTCGAGCACTTCATGTGTCCTGGACAGCTCATCCTGAATGTATAGAGGATGATTACTTATTTTTTTATAGCGTGTAGGTTTCTGTCCATATCTCCTAGGCTCGATCTCCTCAGGATGGTGTTCGAGCTGAAGTCATTATCGGGCTATAATTACTTTGTTTACATGTCGACCCAAGATAGATTTAGGATTCCCAAAATGCTGAGCTCTCTTAAAGGGTGGAAGCAAATGTATTTTTTTATTAAACCTCAAGACCCCGATCACCTCTTTAGTCCTCGGTGGACTATCCTGGACACCACTCGTTTTAACGAGGGGAAGGCCTATTTTGAAGTTTTAGAAAGAGATAGGCAGAGTTTGGAGGATCTCGAGCCGTTGTGTTTTGACCTTGACGATATGCTTGGGGATGATATTTTCGACCTAGCGGATATGAAAGGTCTGAGGGTAGGGCTTAAGATTTTTAATTTTTGTTCGCCATGAATCCCGAGCTATTCTCGAGCTAATAACTCTATCACCATGCAGGAGATATGACTTTTGATCCTCAAGCACTGCGATTGGCGGTGAGCCAAAAGTCGAAACCCCCTAAACTCAAGCTCCTGGACAGAAGAAGGGTAAGAAAAGACCCCGAGGTGGTGAGCCCGGGGTGGGGTATTTATAGGGGAAACCTCGAGCAAAAACCCTTGAGATCATGTGATCGAGCCTATTGCACCCCCGGTGACCGTGGCCAAGAATTTGCACTTGTCGTCAATCTCGAGGATGACGACTTTGAGGCTTTGATAGTGGGGAGAGCTGCACCCTTATTCCTGATGTTGTAAACAAATATCGAGAAGTGGAGCTTGAGGAAGGCATGAGGACACTGCAATCCTCGGCACTAAAGGTAAGCTCGAGCTTTAGGAAGGCATGAGGTCTATTTGCTTAATTTTTGGATGTTAAATTGCTTGTTCTGTGTAGGCGCTCAGCGTTGCTCAAGGAATGTCTTTGAAAGGCGAGGAAGACAACAAAGAAATGATCGAGCTAAAAAATTCTCTTGAGCTTCAAACCCGACATGTAGTCGAGCTCGAAGTTGAACGTGGCCAAAACTTGGCAAAGGTAGCTGAGCTCAAGGCGAACCTGTGCCAAGCAAAGGACGAGATCGGGGTGGCGAAAGATGAAGCTGAAGATGCAAAGCTCGACCTCGAGCAGAAGACTAAAGAATTTGAGGCAAAGTTTGCTGATGTTCGGGCTACTGCAGTCGAGGACTTTAAGAAGTCTGATGAGTTTGTTGTGATTAAAGGGGACTATGCCCTAGGCTCTTAGAATTTTGCTTTCAAGCAACCTTGAGCGTATCTGAGGGCCAAGCTCCCAGACATCATTCCTGATCAGCTACATGGCATTTTCGAGGTAACCGATAACCTCGCGCTATCTGCCTCCGAAGAAACCATTATTGAGGATGAGGCCGACGTCGGGGAAGATGACGCCGTTGACATGCCCTCGAGCCACGATTAGGCTAGGACCCCTCCCCAACCCGATCAATTGTTTTGAACAATTCTGTTTTTGTTTGCTTTGTACATTGCCCGACCTGGGCCTAAATTTATGTTTTTGTTTGCCAAGTACAATGATCGATCATATTACTCTGTAATTTTGATGTTTTGGATTTTAATTTCTTACTTATCATTCGTGCTTGAGTCATTCCAGGACCCAAACAATGATTTCAGAGCTTAGGAGATCGAGATGCTCGATGAAGCATGACTGATCGAGTAATGAAATATCGAGCTAGGAACTCTAGTATAATTAACCATTCGAGGTCGAGGATTAGAAACTCGAACAACAGGAACAATTAATTAAAAATGCTCGAATAATCAAAACAATGACATAACAGATTAAGAACTCGAGGATAATTAGGCTTTCTACTTTTCTATCTCGAGCAATCTTATCTTCACATTATGAAGTTAGTAACTGGAGAAAGATCAGTTTGTTTAGCTTGAGGAACCTTATCTTCGAATTATGCAGTAACTCGAGGAAGATCAGGCTATTTAAATTATGTTGTAACTTCAGCTAGGATGTTAAAGGTGCCTATCCATGGTAAGGTTTGGAGGTTCTTGCGCGGGGCAAGGCTTTGAGGTGCTTGCACGAGGGCAATGCCCTGAGGTGCATGCGCGGGGCAAAGCTTTGAGGTGCTTGCTCGATGGCAAGGCTTTATTGTGCTTGCACGGAGCAAGGTTTGAGGTGTTTATTCGATGGCAAGGCTTTGGTATGCTTGCTCGATGGCAAGGCCTTGGTGTGTTTATGCAGGGCAATCCTTAGAGGTGCTTGCTCGATGGCAAGGCTTTATTGTGCTTGTGCGGGGTAAGGCTTTGAGGTGCTTGCTCGATGGCAAGGCTTTGGTGTGTTTGCTCGATGGCAAGGCTTTAGGGTGCTTGCACGGGGCAAGACTTAGAGGTGTTTGCTCGATGGCAAGGCTTTATTGTGCTTAATCGACGGCAATGTTAGCCCAAGAATAACTAACCAAGTGGGAGGTGAATTGGTTATTAAAACTTTTTCGTTAATCACTCAAGATTTTAATAAGTTAGCACGCAAATGATAGAAAATAATCTACACACAAGTAAACACATAAATGGAACAATGTAAATTTGCGCGAAGTAAATG
>CAIGRT010231245.1:0-17261 GCA_903798405.1 Fraxinus platypoda
CTTTAGCACATTTTTGTTGCATTAGCAGTGCCTTCATCTTTTTATTCCAGAGACTGAAGTTTCCTTTAGCATTCCAAATTTCAATATTAATCTTTGTACTTGCCATAATATTTACAAAGTGATGCAAACAGAAGTAACAAGTATCAAGAAAGTATACATTCACAACAAAGTACACACCAAGTGTTAAAGTATAAATAATATTCACACAGAAGCACTTATGCATGTGAACAGAGTAAGCAAGTTGTCTCAAGTAACAAATCATAGTGTCTAATATTTCGAATAACAGAACTGGAGGATAATCTTGAAGAAACCGTTAAACCTTGTCCTCTCAGATTCTAGGGTACTCACATGAAACCCTAGACAAAGGAAGATCAAAGTGAGTTTCAACCAAGAAGGCTCAGTTATCTAATGAATTCGAAAAATAACAACCAATATATGGTTTAAAATTTGTTACCAGACGCGTCTCAGTGTAATAGTGTAAAATAGTGAAAACTAGACTATTTTACTTTCACCAAAGATTGAAGATCAAGCCTCCACAGTACAGATCCGTGAAGGTCAGCTACCAGCTTGGCAAGAATACCCAAAAAATTCCAGATCGAAGGCTTCCAAGCACAGATCGAGGGATCTGATACCACTGTAGGAATTTTACAATCCCAAAAATATAACCAATCAACAAGAACAAACATGAACACAAGATATTTTTCTTCCGTAGGCCTGGATGTTCACCAACTTGGCTACTCACCCGTTGAGTATTCACCTAAGTGAATAACGCTCTAATCCACTAGAATATAACAAAGTTCATCAAGTACAAGAATTAGAGACTCAAGAATCACTCGAATCAACCCTCGGCCTTAAACTCTCATTTTCTCCCCTTTTACAGATTACACCAAGTAACCAAAACTTCTGCTCACCAAGAATCAGAAGAAAACACAAACCAGAAAATGTAATCTACACTAGATATCACCAAGATCATCTACCCTCAAAGATTACAGACTGAAAACCAAAAGTTTTCACTAGAGAGAAAGTACAGAAAAATATCGAAGGAGAGAAAACCCTAGAAGAGAGAATGAATCGAAATCACTGGCAATACAAGAGTCTGGAGACTTATAGATTCATCATGCATCCAACGGTTACATCCAACGGTTGTGCCAGCACCACGTGCCACAATCTTAGCCATCTTGTTTCAACAACCAAAGTCGTGTTTTCGTAAAGTGCGAGAATGTGCAGTAATGGGCTACCCAGGTCACAATCATCAAAGGTAATTGTGCTGACATAATTGGGCTGAAACACATAAGATGTTAAGCACACTTTTAACATCCTTTTTGAGACCCATTAAAATTCAGAAACTCATTTTCATTTTAATTTTTTTGGTGCACAGACAGTGACATGGCTGAAAAATGTCAGGAAAATGCAGTTTTCTAATTGACTTTTCCACATCTTATTTTTTAGGTTTCCTTTCACATTTCATATTTACCTCCAAATATGCAGTGTTTAAAGAGATTTGGGTCAATTTGGGGGAGAATGAATAATAGGCTAGATTTGTAATTTCAACTCAAAAGTTGAGGACAGAGCAAGTAAAAAATAATTTTAACGAATGGCTTGTTTGAATCAGGATTTTTGCCAAATATCCTTTCTTGCAGAAATTTTTTATGATAAAATACCTTTGAAAAATTTGCACTCATTAAAGTCTAATTTCGATGAAAATCAAACACGGGCTTAGTGTGTGACACAAGTATTTTTCCTTTTTGTCCCCTCGTCATTACCTACTGCATGTTCCTTCAAAACAAAATGTACCCTTCTTCTTCAAATCCATCATACTTCATCCCATATACTCCACTATCTTAAGCTTGTGAATTATTAAAACATTGCCCATGAATAATCAAAGACTAAATTCTTTGCTTAATCTTAGCCGAAATATTTAACCAAAGATGATATCATGACAATGGTAATAACTTCGTAGAGACTTGCATACATTCAAATTCCAATAGCTTGAAATCTATTCAGAAATATGGCATAGACAGGTCCCAATTAAGGGCAGAAAAAAAAAAGTTGATTCAGTTTCCAACGACTAAAATCACTAGACTACATCAAGTACAACTATAGAACACCAATTAGTCTGAAAATCCCCAAACATTTACAAAGGGTGCACATTGAACAAGGAGGAAAACTGTAGCCAATCTTAGCAGACTATCTTCAATAGATTTTTTTTAAAATACGAAATGCTCTCTATTTTAGAATCAATGCTAAAAAATAAGTTTCAAAAAACTTTTTTTTGTTTTTTTTTATGAATAGCCAAACTCATACTCCATTCTTATTGTATAATAAATTCATTTAATAAGCTACAGACTTGAATATTTCACTTCATAAATTATTTTTATCATTTTTAAAAATTGATTGACCAATGACATATAAAGAAATATGATGAGAAATTAATAAATGTTTCTTGAAAAAAGTAAAATAAGTAGTCAATTTAAAGAGCAAGGTTGGAGTGTATAAATATATTTAAAGGTGTTCTATATAAATAGTGAATCTCTTGGAAACCCTCTTACAAAAGAATGAATAATGCTATTGAGGAGTCAATATAAAGAGCAACGTTGAAATGTATAAATTTTTTTTAAAGATATTATATATAAATAGCGAATCTCTTGAAAGTGATCTTGTAAAAGAATAAGCAATGCTATTTATAAAGTAAAATGAGAAGTCAATATAGTTACACATAAATCAATGACCATCTAAACTCGATGAATAACATCACTTCAAAGAATACACATACGTGACTGGATTTCATCTCAAATTTCTTCTTTCATATAATTTATAACACTTATATGTAATAAGTGGAAGGTTGGAAAGACAATTTTATTAGTAGGTTCTTTGTAAATATAAAGATATTCAAGGTGAAAGACTCTTAGATAATATCTCTTCAACATAAAATCAAGGAGATGAAAATATAATACGGGTCCAATAGGGCTTCATTTTGTAACCAAAAATCCTATCAACGTTCTGTTGTTATATTTCACCTATCTGATAAAAGAATATACTTAAGCATGATTTCTTCTTCCATATCAGTAGTAACACTTCGGATCATGATTCTGCGTTGGGATAAAATATCTACTAAGAAGCATTGAGAGTTGAGACCATATATATGAGTGGTTGCTGCTCTGTTTTATAGGGGATAATAGCTCAGATGGTCATTGAACTTCGCAAAAGGTTTTCACTGGTTCACTAAACTATAAAAATCCCCTCGTTGGTCCAAAACCAGAATTCCAGTTGAATGAAGCCCAACCTCACGTCTAGTAACATGGAATCATGCTTCAATCCTCGAAATCGATTATACCCAAAAACATCAATCATGGTCGTGCTTCAATCAAGAGGTTGCAATTGAAATTGAACAAGATCGTCGGGAACTGCGTCGAGATCAAAAACTGGTGTTTTGAAGGAATGCGGGGTAACAAGGATCAAGAACTTGGAGAAACTTGAAAGTTTGTGAATTGGAACTGCGCTTTGAAGGAATGCAGCAACTACTGGGATTGAATGAAGCCTGGATAAATCCATTTAAGATGAATTTTGCTGTTTTTTTTGTTTGATTATATGGTATTTTTTGAAGTGCAACTGGAGTTGCTGTAATGTAGTGGAATGATACATTTTAAAGCAGATTTTTAAAATGGAGGCATTGAATTTTCTGTAATTTTGTGTACTGTATATAACTTTAACTATTTATCCCGTTGGTTTTTGCATGAATGTAATGGTGACTTGAGTTTTAAAGTTTAGGCCTCAGTACGAACCCATTCAATTCCAGTTGTATTAGCTGTGTTAATTGAGTTTGTCAATGTATGAATTTAGGCCTCAGTTTGATAAATGCCTTGTGCTTTCCCGCTCTCATCCATTTCAAAGGAAATATGAAGCCATGGCTGGATATTACTATGAACCATTATAAGCATTTGCGGATTAAATATGTTGATGATGAGATGGAATTTGTTCAGGTGTACAGTTTCAGCATGTAAAAGAGAAACATGAGATCCAAACCAGCATTCTATCTAAACATATCAATAATCATGAGCAGAAACATGAGATCTAAACCAGCAATGTATCTAAGATAAGTACATTGACAAACAGCAATAAATATGTCAACAAACCTAACTTCAAACCAGCAATCAATCTAACATAAGTGATGAACAACAATCAATCTAAATTCAAACCAAACTGCTCAAACACCATCTGCCAACAAACCTCCATGTATTACTCAAACCAAAATGCAATCTTCAATGAACATATCAACACAAATACACAAACTGGATGAGCAAAAAACAAGTTCCATTACAAAAGAGAGGCATTACAAACATCAGTAGATTCCTAGACTACACATTAGTCCAATACATATACCCTAAACTAACTAAATCATCCACACTTCACCACTACTGAATTTTCCCACTTCTACATGAAGCAACCCGAGTTAGAAAATAAAATAAATTACAGCAAACATCAACAACATATAGAAACCAATGCGGTAGAACTTCTTATCCCCGATGCAGCCCCATCAACAACATCTAAAGTAGTTTTTTCCAGGTTGCATTCAACCTCAATAGTTGCTGCATTCCTTCAAAACACCAATTCCAATTCACAAACATTTAGATTTCTCTAAGTTCTTGATCCTCCTGACCCCGCATTCTTTCAAAACACCAGTTCTTGATCCCGACTCAACAGTCAACCCCACAACCTTGGTACGAAGATCACATAAAATAAGCAGCTCCCGAACATCTTGTTCAATTTCAATCATAACCACTTGATGGAAGCACAACCGCGATTGTAATTTTTTGGTGTAATAAACTTCGAGGATTTAAGCATGATTCCATGTTGCTGGACATTATGTTGGGCTCCCTTCAACTAGAACTTCGGTTTGGGAGACTGAAATTCCGATTTGGCTGTTTGGATTTGGGATGTTCTTCACGAGGGTTGGAATGAGATGAATTGAAGATTTTCTTCTGTTTATGGTGAGAGACGGGATATAGGTCTGTTAATTTGAACAATAAAATTATTTGTACAAAGTTGAGTTACAAAAGTTGGGTTACAAAGTGTGTTGGCAAAATTCAGACCGTTGATTTCAAATGATTTAAAAATCTGTTTTTAAAATGATTAGTGTAGATGTTATTTTGTCAACCAATTTTTTAACCCAACTTTGTACATATAGCATAACTCTAATTTGAAATGGTATTATGTTTTTTTTTTAATGAAAACGTGTTTTGGAGTAACATTTTTCCTGTAATGGTTGAGCTGAATCTCAACCAGAACTCACCAAATCAACACAAATTACTCGCATTAAAGAAATTACAACCCCAATAGTAATTATATTAATTGAACTGAAGGAAATTACAATTAAGAAGAGAAGAGAAGAAGAGAAAGAAAGAAGATAGAAGAAGAGTGTCGAAAAAGGGACGAGAAGTACAGAGAGATTGGGAAAAGAGAAATTGATCTTACATTTATTTTTGTTGTTCTTCTCTTCTACGGCTTAAGTATTGCAGCCAAAAGCGTGTTCCCAAAATGATAAAACGTATACACTTAAAACAATTAAATTGGAGCCAAAACGGTGTCGTCTTGGATTCCAAAATTCTGGTGGAACCGTTGAGATCTCTTCTTCCCCAGGTGCTTCCTTCAACTAGCTGGTTATAACATTCCTCCCCCTCAAATCGACCTTGTCCCCAAGGTTGGAAGAGAATGAATTGTGTCTGGATCGTTGCAGCATCTTCCCAAGTTGCATCTTCCCTTGTAGCATGCATCCACTGTACTAACCATTGAGTAACATCTTGATCATTCCACTTGACCATACGGGTTTGTAGGACTGTCTGGGGAGTGTTGTGCTGTTGTTCTGCTTCATCGATGTTTGGGATTAGAAAAATAGGCATTTCTCTGTCCCCTATCTTCTTCTTAAGCAGTGAAACAAGGAAAATATGATGGATTTTGGAACTAGGAGGAAGCTCCAACTCATAACCTACCTGTCCAATCTTTCTGATAATTTGATAAGGTCCATAGTATCTTACAGATAACTTGGAGTTGACCCGTGTAGAGACAGATTGTTGTTTATACGGCTGAAGCTTCAAATACACCCAATCTCCAGTTTGAAATTCTCTCTCAGTTCAGTGTTGATCTGCGTAAAACTCCATCCTTGCCCTGGCCTCAGCTAAATGTTCTTTGAGCAACTGGTACATGTGATGTCTATGTTGTACCAACTCATCCACTGCCGGAATGTTAGTTTGTTGATAAGGCCCTAAGGCCAACTGTGGGGGTTTGATTCCATATAAAGCTTCGAAAGGGCACATTCTAATAGCTGTGTGATAAGTGGTATTATACCACCATTCAACTAGTGATAACCAGTTAGACCACTGCTTAGGTCGATGAAAGGTCATGCAACGTAGGTACATCTCCAAACACTGATTTAGTCTCTCTGTCTGACCATCAGTTTGGGGATGGTACGTAGAACTTAGGCATAGTTCAGTCCCTGATAATTTGAACAGCCCTTGCCAAAACCCACTGATGAATATCTTATCTCTATCAGAAACCATGCTTTGAGGTATCCCGTGCAATTTGTATATGTTATCGAGGAACAATTTGGCTATAGTGGAAGCTGAGAATGGGTGGGCTAAGGTAAAGAAATGACCGTATTTGGTGAACCTGTCCACCACCACCAAGATTACTGTCTTACCCTTAGAAGGATGTAGCCCCTCAATAAAATCCATGGAGATATGAACTCCAAGAATACTGTGGCTCAGGGAGGGGTTGCAACAACCCAGGATATGGAACATGCTCCCCTTTACACCTCTAGCAAACATCACACTGTAGCACTTCCCTTTTGATATCTTTAGTCATGCCAGGCCAAAAGAAATGTTGTTTAGCCCTGTAAACACTCGCATGTATGCCTGAATGCCCCCCATTTTGTGAAGAATGAATATTTTGAATCAGTCTGGCTCTTATCTGTCCACCTGACCCTACATATAACTTTCCTTTATATTGGAGTAGCCCGTTTTTGTAGGAATAATTAGATATCTCTCCAGGTTTGATCAGTTGTGCTTCAATTAACTGGTTAGCCATCTCATCCCCTTGATAGCTTTCTATCACCTCCTGAACCCAGGTAGGAATGATATGGGAGATGGCTGCCACTTTTATCTCTGGTTCTTCCCTCCTTGACAGAGCACCAGCCACAATGTTTTCTGTCCCTTTTCTATATTGAATCTCATAGCTGAGCCCAAGGAGTTTGGTTAGCCACTTTTGTTGGAGAGGTGTGGTGATCCTCTGTTCTAAGAGGCATTTTAATGATTGATGATCAGTTTTGATTATGAAATGGTGACCTTCAAGGTAATGTCACCATTTCCCCACGGCTGTGACCAGGGCCAGTAACTCCTTCTCATAAATGGACAACCCCAACTTTTCCTTGTTTATGCCTTTACTCATATAAGCAATAGGTCTCTTCTCGTGCATCAGAACTGCTCCCATTTCCCCAATACAAGCATTTGTCTCAACAATGAATGGTTGGTTGAAGTCAGGTAGTGCAAGGACTGGGATGTTACACATTGCTGTCTTCAATGCTTGGAAGGTCATTTCAGCCTCATCATTCCAATTGAAATTGTCCTTCTTCAGGAGATCTGTTAAGGGTTTAGCTATCACCCCATAGCCTCTGACGAATTTTCTATAGTAGTCTGTCAACCTAAGGAATCCTCTTAGCAATTTCACAGTGCCGAGTCTAGGCCATTGCTGCATAGCACTTGTCTTCTGTGGGTCAGCTAACACCCCTGCAGCTGATATTATGTGCCCCAAGTATTCAGCTTTGATTTGCCTAAAAGAACATTTAGATTCCTTGGCATATAGTGTCTGACTCTTCAATACATCCAGCACCATTGACAAGTGTTCGCAATAAGATGGTAAGTCAGGACTGTATACCAAAATATCATCAAAGAAAACCAGCACAAATTTCCTCAAGAAAGCTTTAAAAACTTCATTCATCAAGCTTTGGAAGGTGGCTGGGGCATTGGTGAGGCCAAATGGCATCACCTAAAATTCATATAGACCTTGGTGTGTCCTGAATGCTGTCTTGTGGATATCGGTGCAGGCCATTCTAATCTGGTGGTATCTAGCCCTCAAATCAATTTTGGACAACCATTTAGAGCCACGGAGTTCATCAATTAGTTCATCAATCAAGGGCATGGGGTATTTGTCCTTGATAGTTAAATTGTTTAGCTACTTGTAATCCACACAAAACCTCCAAGTGCCATCCTTTTTCTTCACTAACAGGACTGGATAAGCAAAAGGGCTGCTGCTATGTTGGATGATCCCTATCTCCAACATTTCCTTCACCATCCTCTCCATTTCAGTTTTCTGCACATAAGGGCATCTATATGGCCTTATTTTAAAAGTTGGGCTCCTTCCTTTAATGGTATCCTGTGATCATTAAACCTGGGAGGGGGCATTCCTTTTGGTTTTGCAAATACATCTGGATATTGCTTGAGGATATCCTGTACCTCAGTAGGAATTTGGTCCTTTCCCTCCCTTTTAATTGATTGGATTTGAGCTACAATACCATAAGGTTGCATGTGTATCCACTGGCTCATCTGTCCCCCTTCCATCATAAAAAATTCTTCATTCATGACTTCACTTTTTAATTCCACCTTCATCCCTTGGTCAGAGAATCTGATGCTACCATGTTGGAAGTCAAATTCCACTAGGTTAAACTGGCTTAGCCAGTCTACTCCTAACACCATATCACTCCCCCCTAACCTCAACACCCTCAGTTAGAATTAGCATTTCATTCCTTGCGTGGCCCAAGTAAGGGGGTTACATATAGCAGTACTGTGCATCTTGTCTCCATTGGCCACGGTAACTATCACAGATTGAGTGGGTTCTGTTTTACACCTCAGCTCCTTGACTAATTTCTCATCAATAAAGCTATGGGTACTGCCGATGTCAATGAGAATAGACACCATCTTCCTCTTCACCATGCTTGGGATTCGGATGCTACCATGTTGGAAGTCAAATTCCACTGGGTTAAACTGGCTTAGCCAGTCTACTCCTAACACCATATCACTCCCCCCTAACCTCAACACCCTCAGTTAGAATTAGCATTTCATTCCTTGCGTGGCCCAAGTAAGGGGGTTACATATAGCAGTACTGTGCATCTTGTCTCCATTGGCCACGGTAACTATCACAGATTGAGTGGGTTCTGTTTTACACCTCAGCTCCTTGACTAATTTCTCATCAATAAAGCTATGGGTGCTGTCGCTGTCAATGAGAATGGACACCATCTTCCTCTTCACCATGCCTAGGATTCGGATGGTTTTTGGTTTCAGGCTGCCTGTTAAGGCATTAATGGAGATCTCCATGATTTCCTCATTCTCATTCCCTTCACTTTGCTCAGTCCTCTTCTCCTCATCCGCGGTCTCCCCATTTATTTCATCATCTACCAACATGAAGTTAAGCAGCTTGTTTCTACATATATGTCCAGGGGTGTATTTATCATCACATCTAAAACATAACCCCAGACGCCTTTTGGTTTGTATATCAGTGGGGTTGATAGTTTTGAATCTCAATGGGTGGTTTTGGTTCTTTTGGATTTGTTCAATGTTATTGCTGGGAGGGATTCTTGGGCTGGCTTCGAAGGGCCTTTGTGGGGGTGTTAGACCATTTGGATTGATAATTGGGTTTGGCCGGGTTTTTTGTGTTTTTGTTGAGAGCTAGAATGGTATTCTCTTGCAAGAGGGCTATTTCAAAGGCTTGGGAAATAAAGGTTGGTTTGATAATTTTTACCATTGATCTGATTTCCTCTTTCAATCCACTAGTAAAGATGGAGATATAATACGACTCAGGAAGGAATGGAAGGGATAACATCACTTGGGATTTGAGATCCTCAAAGAGCTCCTGGTAATCGGCTACAGATCATCTTTGTCTTATTTTACTAAAGATCTCTATAGCTTCTTCACATGTACCCTCTGCAAATCGCCAACGCACCTCTGTAGAGAACAATTCCCAGTCAGCGTTGGGGTTGCTCGAGATGAATCCATGAAACCACATATCTGCCTTCCCTTTCAAATACATTTCCGCCACACTGACCCTCACTTCATCAAGAATTAGATGTATCTGAAAATATTTTCAAGCCTTCCTCAACCATTCTCTAGGCCATTCCCCACTAAAATAAGGGAACTCAATCTTAGGCAGTTTAACTCCTCCCATCCCACTCCCATTAGTGTTACTTCCAGATGGTAATCCTACGCACGGTGGCGTGAGTATTCCTTCACCATTGTGAATTGGAATTGGTGAACTCATTTTCTGTTTGTCTCTAGATTACTCCTTTTGCCCCATCATTTGGGCCATTATGGCTACTAATGATTCATGCTTAGAATTCAATTCCCATATCACTACCTCTATACGGTCATGCTTGTTATACAAAGCCTCCATACGGTTCTCTGCCTTATCACTCATTCCTTGGAGCGTTTCCCTCAGAGCTTCAACTTCCCTATCCAATTTTTTCAGGTGTTCCTTTACGACCTTAGCTCGAGTATCCATTCTTAGACCACGTAGCTGCTCTGATACCAACTATAATGGTTGAGCTAAATCTCAACCAGAACTCACCAAATCAACACAAATTACTCGCAATTGAAGATATTCAGCTGGGACTTAACAACCCCAATGGTAATTATATTAATTGAACAGAAGGAAATTACAATTAAGAAGAGAAAGAAAGAAGTTAGAAGAAGAGTGTCGAAGAAGGGACGAGAAGTACAGAGAGATTGGGAAAAGAGAAACTGATCTAACATTTCTTTTTGTTCTTCTTCTCTTCTATGGTTTAAGTATTGCAGCCAAAAGCGTGTTCCCAAAATGATAAAACGTATACACTTAAAACAATTAAATTGGGGCCAAAACGGTGTCATCTTGGATTCTAAAATTCTAGTGGAACCGTTGAGATCTCTTCTTCCTTCTTCCCCATATGCTTCATTCAACTGGCTCGGTGCTTCATTCAACTGGATGGTTATGACATTTCCATGGCACTTTAGTGATTTGGCGTCCACGTCATTATCTCCGTCAATTTTTTAAATGGAAGTTCGGTCAGTGATGAATGAGATAGCATTGTTTAGCAATTAACGAGATAATTTTTATAGTTCGGACACCCAGTGAAAACCTTTTACGAAGTTCAGTGACCATTTGAGCTATTATACATTTTTTATAGAACCTTGATTATATGAATATTGTTATTCGGTCTTACTGTTTCTAGTACCTGTCTAACTATCTATTAAATATTCATAAATAATTGAATCTTTAAATAAATGAATGTATTTAGTCCATGTTAGGTGGCCATTTTTTTGGAAAAATATTTTTTTGAATAGTGAATTTTTTGAGAATGTATAGTTAAAAAATAGAAAAAAAAATTAAATTTAAGTATAGAATATTTTATTATGTGAATGTTGTTGAAAATGAATATGTAAAAAAAATTGAAATAATGGAAGACAATAAGGGTTTAAAATATCGCATCAATTAATCGACAACTAAATTCAAATTAAGCACATGTATGTGAATAATTTAAACCTCTATTTTGTGGAGATTAAAATTAGATATTTAGCAAATTTTGATAAAAGTTACTGAAATGTGTGTGAAAAATTGTAAATTTCGTAAAATTTATGATTAAAAATAATTGTTGATTTTAATTTTAATAAAAATTTAAAGTAAAATTTATATCAAAGAGGGCCTACTACCCCACAAGATCATTGTAGAATGACCAATAAATTAAATCCCGAGAAGGTTCATTTGATTTCTCGTGTCTAAACCAATTATTTTTTGTCCACTAAAAAAATTATGGAAAATGCCACTCAAACAGGGTTAATGACCAACCCAAAAGCAGGGGCTGAGCTCAGCCCTTGATTTGCCCTTGAGGTGATGGCACCTCAGCCCCTGTTTTTGGGTCGGTCCCCCCACCCTGTTTGAGGAGCACGATTATTCATGTGAGATCCATTTGTACATATGTAGGGGTTCACAGAAGGGGTCCACGTGGGATCCACTTCAATAAAAAAAAAAAGTAAAAAACTTACCCAACACTGAGAACCCACCTCAATAAAAAAATTACCCATTCCCATGTTTGTGAGCTTCGGTAGGGGGGACCCCTACATGTACACGCAACAAGCTTAAAAAAGACAAGCATGCTACATGTATCGAAATGGATGACAATGGAGGATGATCGAACAATCACAATAGGGGGTCCACTTCTTTTTTGGAATTTTTTAATCACATGGGGCCCGATGAATGTGAGAGGTTCTCAATCTCTATTTTTTATTGTACAAATGGAATAGTCCTAATTAAAAAAAAGAAAAAAAAAAGCGAAGAGTAATAGGTTTTTCTACCTGTACAGATGTAGGGGTTCACAGAACTTGACCTCTCGCTGGGTCCCGCCTACACCCAGCAAGCTTCAAGAACAATGGTTGAAATCTTGAAACGTGTCATCATCTTAAAGACTGGCAACGTATTGATTCATGGTGACGTAATCGGTTACGTGCGATTCCTATTGCTCTATAAATAGAGAGTGCACAGAGGTCCAGAAGAAGTGAAGAACACATTGCTTGCAATCTCATCTATCACTTTTATCAAATTAATTAATATCGTGAAAATGGCGAAATCTCCAGAAACAGAGCACCCTCTCAAGGCTGTTGGATGGGCTACAAGAGACGCATCTGGAGTTTTTTCACCTTTCAAATTCTCCAGAAGGTATAGACTCGATTTCTAGTTTTCTTTCTATTTCATATGAACCCCCGTTTTTTTTGTATTTTTTGTGCATTTGGCTAGTTTTGATTTGATTTACACTGTATTTGGTGTGAAGGGCGACCGGAGAGCATGATGTGCAGTTCAAAGTGTTGTATTGTGGGGTCTGTCATTCGGATCTTCATAAGGCCAAGAATGAATGGGGCAACGCTCGGTATCCCCTTGTTCCCGGGTAAAATCCCCTCTCTCTGTCTCTACACGTGATATTATTCTAGGTATTACTGGTTGAAGTGTGGCGGCGGACATGTCATGGTTTTGATAAGAAAAATGTAGTAAGTGAAGTTCAACCTGGGAATGAATTCACTCAAAATCAGTACCAATTTAATAATCACAGCTCAGGGAGTTAAGATCTCAGCCAGCCCAATTGCTGAATTAACCACTAAATTGAGAATGGATGATGATAGAATTAGAGGAAGAAAAAGAAGATTTAAGGAGTAGAAGAAATAAGAGGGAGAATTGATTAATAGAACTGATTTAACATCAACAACACGTTCATTTTCTCCCCTGTTATATACATATAGGCTGAAACACAAAATGGATGGAAATCGTATTCCCATTTACAAAAAACGCTATAAGCAAAATGACACTTGAATGCTAGTTGTGGACCCCACTTCTGAAGCTAGTTACGGTTGGTTCTTTTCTTTCTTTCCCCCCATTTCTTCCATTCAATTGTTGCTGCCTCATCATGACAACCCCCTCCTCAAATGAACCTTGTCCCCAAGGTTTAAAATTAGAGTATTTCTTCTGTATGTCATCTGAATCTTCCCAAGTTGCCTCTTCTGTGGTCTGCCCCCTCCATTTGATTAGCGACTGAGCTCCGGCACGATTTCCCTTTTTGTAAATTCTGGTTTAAAGCACTTCCTTTGGTTGTTTTATATCCTCTTCTCCAGTTGGTAATTGTTCTGCAACCACTTCTTTGTTTCCTATCTTCTGTTTAAGTAATGATACATGAAACACCGGGTGAATTTTTGCTTGGCTGGGAAGTGCTGGGCGATATGCTACACTTCTAATCTTCTTTTCAATTTGATAAGGGCCATAGTATCTAGGAATGAGCTTCTGATTAATCCTCTTAGCAAGGGTCTGCTGCTGATATGGATGTAACTTTAAATAGGCCCAGTCCCCTACTTGGAAATTTCTCTCAGTTCTATTTCTATCAGCATACATCTTCATCCTAGCTTTAGCTTGTGCTAAGTTCTCCTTTAATTGTTGATCTATCTTATACCTCTCCTGTAAAACATCTTCCACCATAGCAACACTTGTTTGCAGATAAGGTCCCATAGCTAACTGTGGTGGTGGAATCCCATATAGAGCTTCAAAAGGTGTTCTTTTGATGGCTGAATGAAAAGTGGTATTATACCACCACTCGGCTAAAGATATCCATTTAGCCCATGCTTTAGGTCTGTGGTGTGTCATGCACCTGAGATACAACTCCAGAACTGATTTAACCTCTCAGTTTGGCCGTCTGTATATGGGTGGTATGCTAAATTGAGCTGCAAATTAGTTCCCATGAGTTTAAATAGCTCTTGCCAAAAGATGTTAGTAAAAATCTTGTCCCTGTCGGAGATAATACTCGAGGCATGCCATGGAGTTTATAAATATGATCCAGGAATATTTGTGCCACCTTCTTTGCTGTAAAAGGATGAGAAAGGGTGAGAAAGTGGCTGTACTTGGTAAATCTGTCTACCACTACTAATATGATATCCTTTCCCTCAGATTTTGGCAAACCCTCAATGAAGTCCATGGATATATGACTCCACGAATGTTGAGGTTCAGGTAGAGGTTGTAGCAAGCCTGGATATGGTAAGTGTTCATCCTTACATTTCTGGCAAATGTCACATTGTAATACCTCTTTTTTGATTTCTTGTGTCGTGCCTGCCCAATAAAAGTGTTGTTTAGCTCTAAATATGCTGGCCTATATTCCAGAATGCCCCCCTTCTTGTGAGTCATGTATAGCCTGAATCAATTTCTTCCTGATATTTCTCCCACTGCCAATATACAACTTATCTTTGTACTTAATCAATCCATTTTTATACTGATATTCAGGTTCTGCACTTGGATCCAGAAGCAAGGCTTGGATGTTCTTTTCAGCAAAATCATCTCCCTCATAACTAGAAATTACCTCCTGTATCCACACTGGTATTAATTGGGTAATGGCAGCACAGCTTTCATCATTTTCTACCCTCCTAGAGAGCGCATCCGCTACCACATTCTCTATCCCCTTTTTGTACTGGATTTCATAATCTAAACCCATTAATTTAGTTAGCCACTTTTGCTTTAATGGAGTAGTTATCCTCTATTCAAGCAAGAACTTAAAGGATTGATGGTCAGTTTTAATGATGAAGTGGTGACCTTCCAAGTAATGTCTCCATTTCAGCACTGCAGTAACTAAGGCCAAGAGTTCTTTCTTATATATTGACATCCCCAAGCTCCTTGGTCCAATGGCTTTACTGATGTAAGCCAGAGGTTTCCTATCTTGCATTAATACTGCCCCAATGCCTCCATAATAAGCATTTGTTTCCACAATAAAAGATTGCTCAAAGTTCGGTAAGGTTAGCACTGGAGTGGAACTCATGGCTAGCTTAAGATTATTAAAGGCTGCCTCTGCCGTATCTGACTATATAAAATTGTCTTTCTTTAGCAAATCAGTGAGGGACTTAGCTAATGTCCCATAGCCTTTCACGAATTTTCTATAGTAGCCAGTCAAGCCAAGAAATCCCCTTAGTTGTCTGATATTAGTTGGCACAGGCCATGACTGCAGTGCCTCTACTTTTTTAGGTTCTGCTGATACCCCTTGCTGATCAATCACATGGCCTGGCCTAGGTATTCAACCTTCTTTTGCCCAAAAGTACACTTAACTTAGCATACAACTCATGTTTCCTAAGTAGTTGCAGAACAGTCCCCGAATGTTCACAATGGCTGGGCATATCTACACTATATATTAGTATATCATTAAAAAAACCTAGCACATATCTTCTCAATTGCTCTTTAAACACCTCGTTCATCAGACATTGGAATGTAGCAGGAGCATTGGTTAGCCCAAAAGGCATGACCTTGATGAGTTTTGAAAGCTGTCTTATAAACATCCTTTTGCGTAACCCTTATCTAATGGTATCCCGCTCTAAGATCAATCTTAGAAAAATATTTAGCTCTAAAAAGTTCATCAATTAGCTCATCAATCAAGGGCATAGGGTATTTGTCCTTCACATTCAGGTTATTAAACTGCCTATAATCAACACAAAACCTCCTAGCTCCATCCTTTTTCTTGACCAGTAGCATAGGGGAAGCAAAAGGGCTGCTACTAGGTTGAATACTTCCCGAGTCTAACATCTCTTTAACCAATCTTTCCACCTCAATTTTTTGGACAAAGGGGCATCTGTATGGCCTGAGTTTGAAGGGCTGAGTCCCTTCTTTTAGGTTTATCTGATGATCATGGCTTCTAATTGGAGGTAGTCCCTTAGGTTCTGCAAACACATCTTGGAAGTCCGTTAAAACTGGCTTGAGTTCTTCTGGTGTTTCCGCTGAATCTGTCTCTGTAATGGTATACATTTGCCCCATGATTCCATATTCTTGCTTCTCAAACCATCTCTCTAGTTGCTCCCCACTGATCATTCCATTTTACTACCAGTAAACTCGCTACTTAATTTCACATCTTCCCCATTATACATGTATTTAATATACCGTTTTGCGAAATCAAAGGTTATTGGTCCAAATTAATCGAGCCAGTTCACCCTCAACACCATGTCACTACCCTTAAGCTTTAGGGATCTTAATTTGTATTGGAACTCCGGCCCTTGCATTTGCCAAGCCAATGGCGGGCATATATAGCCTTACTTTCAAGCTTTTCTCCATTTGCTACAGTCACCATCATTGGTTTGGCATTCTCAGTCAAGTATCCCAAAAAATGTACCAGCCTTTCATCAATAAAGCTATGGGTGCTTCCACTATCAATGAGTATAGACACTCTCTTGCCTTTTATCCTTCCTGGAATTCTTATAGTTTTGTGTTTGATGTGCCCAACCAATGGAAATTTGCATGATTTCTTCCCCTTCATCTTCCTCATTCTCTTCTCCATCAGGTTCCGTGTCTCCCTGCCATCACCCTCACCTTCTTCATCCACCACCATAAAGTACAACATCCTATTCTTACAAATGTGCCCTTGGGTGTACTTCTCATCACACCTAAAGCAAAGCCCTAGCTTTTTTTTTGTTTGGATATCAGTAGGTGTAATGGTTTTGTAAGGTGCGTTTAGGATGTTCTGAATTTGAGTTGGCGTTTTAGAAGTTAGGTTGTGTGATTCGGATACTTTTTAAGTGTGTAGGTTTTTTGATGTAGTAAACGGTTTAGTGGGTTTAGGGTTCTTGTTTATAGCAGTAGGGGTGGGCGCGGGTCGGTTCGGTTCGGTTCGGTTCGGTTTTTTTCGGTTCCAGAAATTTTCGGGTATTTAGTAAACGGAACCGTCGGTTCCAAATATAATTTTG
>CAIGRT010231271.1:0-14652 GCA_903798405.1 Fraxinus platypoda
CAACGCTGTACAATAATAAGTTGATTCAATTCCAGACATTAAATGTCAAATATTTCCTTACTCCACTCGTGGGATTCACACACACCCGCCCAAACTTAATTTCTTTTCTCGGGGGCATAATCTATGATTGGTTTACAAATCACTACTCCTTACCCTCTCTTGTCTGGGTAGATGTTACTGATTGCAGTTCACATATCAACAAATGAGGATTCTCCTTATTTTTTTACTACATCAACCTCCAACAATCAATTAAATTACTAACCTCTTATCAAAGGTATAATCTTCTAAAACAAGTGTTTGGGGCTTAATCAAAGCAAGTTGTGCGCTTTTATTTCATGTAACTTTTTTTTCCATATATATATATATATATATATATATATATCTTATGTGTGGACGTCTCTCCATTAAACTTTTTAAATGACCCATGTAGCGAGCTTTAGGTCAAACACTCCCAAGTTATATGACTTTAGGACATCAAGTTTTAAACACTTACATGCTTACTCACTCGAGTCATAAAGGCTACAAAGAAACGTTTCACAATATGATTGTTAAAGTTGTCCTCATAGAGATCTTTTAAGGTAACTTCACAACAGTTTTTTTTCCTTTTATGTAGTGATTAGTGCAATGCCCCTTATAAAACACTCATTCTCGAAAATTTACCCATAACTTAAGGTTTTCACCGAATTTTCATCCTATTGGTCTGAGACAGTCCACACAAACTTTAGCATACATGGAATCCACATTTATCTCCAAATTTTCCTACAATAGCTCAATCACCCAAAATTATAACACATGCAAAATTATAAGTTTGATGTTATTATTGAAATTCAATGTGCATAAGTTTGATGTTATTATTGAAGTGGAAGTAGGTCGAACTACACTGAAGAGCATCACAATATATTAAACAGAAGCATTAGGTACAAAAATAAATGACACAAGTACAAAAAAGAGTTTTATTTATTTAACAAAAAATTAAAATTGTGGGCCGAAGCTATTTATATAGAAAATACAAAAAAGGAAAGAAGACCTATCTATACAGGTGGGGGAGAGAGAGCTACAAAGGGAACAATTGCATCAGGTGCTACAGCCCCGTTTTTAATTTCTATCACTTGGCTACCTTCAGTAGGAGTTTGAGGCTCTTGTTCTCCCTCCTCGAGGAATTATGACCTTAACTCAAAGGTTTCGATGCCATGGACGTTCACCTTAAGCCATTCCACCATCTCAATATATGCATACCTCCGCCAGTACTTTGCAAAGCTTTGGTGTGCCTCTGTCAAATGGAAGTTCGCGATGTAGTGCTTGACGACGTCATCCCCAGCAGACTGAGCTTCTTGTCGAGCCATCTCTACCTCTTCTGTTAGACCAGACACTTTTGAGTTCAACTCCCCCACCTGCTCTTTTAGAGCAACATTCTCTTTATTAGCTTTCTCCAAAGCTTCAGCTACCAGCCTTTATTGGGCATCAGATATCTCCACTCGCTTCGTGAGCGAGGCCATTTCACTTTGAGATAAATGAACCTCCTTTTTCCAAGTTGTCGATTTCTACCAAGGCAGAAGTGAGTTTCACGGACTCATTTGCATTCTCTTCTTCAGAGCCACAGCCTCTGCTTTGGCTTTGCTGGCAGCCTCATCAGCTTGGGAGGCTTTATTCACGATCGTGGAAAATAAGTCTATAACGTCGCTGGTCTCGACAAAGGATTGCCACATCTCCATCCAGTACTTATGGAAGGTAGCAGTTGCTGTTTGGACTTCAGGAGGGAAGAAAGCAAGAGCCTTTGGAGCCAGTTCATCACTCCTTTTCTTGACGACGAATTTGGATTGTCGAGGAGAAAGTAGTACCTCTCTTGGCCATTAAGCAAAATTCTTCAAAAAATTTCCTTGAGACGATCAAACAATCAAAGTTGCGAGAGGAGGGTCGACGGTAGATGTCAGTTAAAGTCTCCCAATTACTTTCGTTCAACTCGAAGTGATCAACTGACCCTGCAAAACAACAGGAAAATGTTAACATCAGATTCATCCATACAAAGAAAAAAAAAAGAGAAATAACACTCACGGGCTTTGGAGTAGGAGGTTGGAACTTTCACGTGAGGTACAATATCACCCTCACATTCCTGCCACTTCCTCGTTACCTAAAACCATGTAGCCTTATATCCTTTGATGGGGGAGAAAAGTCCCAAGACAAAGGGGGAATGTGACCCCCACGGATAGAAGGAGTACCACACTATTGAGTCTACCTTCCCCAAGACCTGGGGTTAAAAGACAGTTTGAAAAACGTGGAGAGGCATGTCCTCTCCTAAGGAAGTTTCCTTCCAGAGGAAGTAGGTCCCCACTAATTGGGCCCAAGCATTGGGGATGAGTTGGGTAGGGGTTAGCCCGTACAAGCTAAGTATAGCTCTAAAGAATGGATATAAAGGTAGGCGAAGCCCAACCTTTACGAGGAACTTGCTGATGGCAACGCAGCCTAGCCTCAGAAAGCGGGCTCGCTCATCAAAAGTGGGGAAAAGGAGTTCTATGTCATACGGAGTACAATATTTTTTCCTAGGGTTGGCTAGGTGGGTTGGATTTACATATGAAGTGATTTCGGCTACTCTCCAAGCTATTTCATTATTTCTCGTACCCTCCCCAGAAGGCAACACACTTTACCTAGCCTGAATGGCTCGAACCAAGTCTGCCATGTTAGTGATTTGAACCCCCCATTTCAGCCACTACTTTCCTAATATCTACATCCCCCTCAGTAGAGTTGGAAAATGTCATTGATTTAGATTTTTAAGATACTTATGGATTTAAGTGAAGAACGTTGAAGGAAAACCACCAAAGATTATGAATACAAAAAGAAAGAAGGAAAACTTGGAGATTTTGAGGAATTTGAATGATGAATGCGTGGAAGACAAAGTGATTTTTTGCCATGGATACTCGCCTTTTGTAGGCAAAGGCTCTCAATCCCAGCCATTAGATGTCAATTTGGATCATCTAACCGTTCATTTGAAGTTTTAATCTGAACCACTTAATATATCAATCGCTTCGTCTTCTACGGTCAAGATCAAAGTGTTTACCTCACACGCTCTCATGTGCCTGAACTTCGTAAGACATGTGCACGACAGCCATCATTGGCTGTTTGTTACGACGATATTACGTGCGTGGGAAGATAAACTGCTTCAGCTGCTTTTTCTTGAAAATGTATAAAGACGGCAAATCATTCGTGCGCAATAATTGAGGATGCCTCGTGTTCCCCAAATGTTTGAAAATCAGGCTCCTCGTAATTAGCAAGTTGAAGACCTAGCAAGGATCAGAGCCACTTCTCATCAACCAGTTCAGATAAGACTTCGGATGTGCAAAGATACTTCGGACGATACAACATTGGACTTAATTCGCTTCGCGACACTCCTCAGAATTGTTCCAGAAAGAGAAATATCTCGAAGTATACAACTTCGGACAACACTAGCAGGTAATTCGCACAAGTCAGGTACATTTAAATTCTAACAATAATATAAATGTTTATACTTAGACTTGGGAGACTATTGTGGTATGGTAAAACCACCTCCAACAATTTTTTTATTTATATACAAGTCCATACATTATATAAATAATCATGCATAGACTTGGGGGACTATTGTTACGCCTCGCTACCGAGGCTCAAGTCAAAGTGCCACGTAGCAACCTACGTGGGCAGAAAAGTCAACAAAGATCCAATGGTCAAAGATAAAGAAATTATATGAATGGCTGAAACTCTTATGCTGAAGCACTGCCTAAACGGCTAAAATGTGTGAATCCAAAGCACTACATAAAGAAATGGAAGAAGCTAAAGCTCTTCACATAGAAGACCAACACCAAGATTCCTCCAAGGCCCTTAATTCACTTGAAGCTCATGAAGATGAACCTATCTCTTACAAGATCCTTAGATAATCTTTAGAAATTATTGATGTAATGCTTGTCAGCCTATTGTATAGGCTGGTTGACCAATTGTCAATGTATTTATTGTATGATACACAATGATGTGAAGCTTCAGTCAAGGAGTTGAAGCCACATGGTTTTATTCCAACGGACACCACGTCAGTTGAACACTATAAATAGAACCTCTTTGCAACTTAAAAAAGGACTTTTTTGGAGAAATCTTGATCTTTGGAATGAACAAGTGATATATACAACATTCTTGTGATCAATTCATTTTCGATGATTCATACTCAAGAGATAAAACTCTTAACATACAATCTTGTTCTTTCCATATATTCTAGTTTGATCTTTAGTTGGTTTACATTGGCATTTGATTGGTGATTGTTGTTAGCGCGATAACCCTCGTTTCACCCGTCGGAGCTCGAACACTTTTGTCTCCCGCCGTAAAGTATATCCCCCATTCATGTTCTCCCGCTCCTGTGCTCCGGTCGAAACGTACCGAAATTTGCTTGAATTGGCTTGAGTGGACACGACATCTGTTGTCCAAGTAAGTGTCACGTTTTTTGGGGTCAACATCTATTATAAGCGATATTTTATATTTCATAACTTTAAATCATGTTGTTTTAATACATTAAACATTGTTTAACACTATATGTTCTAATAAATTTCAAAGAACCTGTTTGACAACCATTAATTTATTTTATGGTTTGTTATAGAACTATTTTCAACCACACATTCACACATTAAAATATTCTACATGTATACAATTAATCACACATTCTCCTAAAAATTACTATTCAAAACTCTTTTTCTATAATAATGGTGTCAAACAAGCTCTAAGTATTGTGGTCATTATATAATGGATACATATTTATCATGATGTCCTGCATGTATGTGTTAATCAATTGAATGATTTTGTCTTAAATATATTTAAATCATTTAATACTTAAAATAGTTCCACGTTTGTTATTTGAAATTTCATTATTCGAAAATAATAATTTTAAGGCAAGGAAAACTGAATTTATTATCCATAATTTAATAATTTGTCTTATTTTCAAATTATTATTCTAATACCAGGACTTTATATTAATTTAATATTTAATTAAACAAATAAATATATAAATGACGCTGCAATTTGTGTTAGAAGACAATTTTACACAACACATTAAATAGAGTGGTAGTAAAATGATTTTAATTAGTATAAATATTATTTGTGATATCATTTTCACTGTATAATACATAATTAACTAGATTTACAATATATAATAATTAAACAAAAGCAGTATGCATCCTTTTGCAAAAAGAAACAAAGTATATCACCAAAAGCTCTTTGGTGTTAATTAAAGTTTATAATTATCACATTCTCTTTTAATTCAAAAAACACGTATAATCACATTCATAATTGAAGACAGTCAAAGCTGGGTTATTACTAATTCATTTACTATTTAGTCTTGTGCTATTAAAATATTGATTGTGGAATAAAATATGTATTTTAAGTTGGGTGATTAATCACTAATCATTAAAAATAAAATATAACAAATAATTATACACACGTTAAAGGTTCTTAATAATTAAATG
Source organism: Fraxinus platypoda (assembly GCA_903798405.1). Taxonomy (NCBI): domain Eukaryota; kingdom Viridiplantae; phylum Streptophyta; class Magnoliopsida; order Lamiales; family Oleaceae; genus Fraxinus; species Fraxinus platypoda. The sequence continues at coordinate 5,469 of CAIGRT010231271.1, forward strand.
ATAACGACTAAGGATTATTGGCACGTTGATCTGTGTACGATTAAGGACATTTATGTTGCAATCAAAAGTGATTAGCTAAGAAATCGGGCAAGTAAACCTCCCCTTATTTTCATGCGTACATCATATGGTTAAATGTATAAATGTGTTACTTAAATTGTCTTTACGTGAACATGATATTTGATCATTACTTTTAATGTTATAAATGCTTCACATGACATATTCATAAATGACAATGCGTTCATAAGCATACATATAGTTTCAAGAAATAAAAAGTTGTCAAATGCCAATGCGTCTGGGATTATTTCAGAAATATATGTATCCCGAATGTTTTTATTACGAGGTGTATATCTATGTCGTGAAAGGTGTAAGTGGAAAATGGGGCATGGGGAACCGGCGCACCAGGCCAATGTTCAATGATAATGTTAATATTAACCGCTTTGTAGCACTACGGTAGGACGAATCGGGTTTCAAATAATAATTGCTCACTACATTCTGATTTGTTAGGCAATATACAAGGTGAGCTTACGATACTAAGGTTAAGTTTTAAATAAATTGAAGAAAAGGAGATACATAATGAGAAATATTTTTTTATTTTAAAGTAATTCATATGCATATCATAAGCATACATCATATGTATGAGGTTTACTTACTAATTGTTAGCTCATTTCTTGTTATCCCTCTCCATTTTTAGATAATGAAGGCAAGATGATTCGAGTTGACAACTTGTTGTGATACAGACTCAGTATTATCACACTTAAATATTGAATTCGTTTTGTAAATAAAGTTAATTCAATCTAATTGTCTTATATTTTTATTAAGCACAAATTATTTTAAAATAATAAATCATTGATGTTTATTATGTTGAAGAAAAATTAAATCGGTTTTCCGCATTTATGATTTTAAGAGAAAATGAAATAATAATACTTCCAGATTTAGGTATCTAGATTTGGAGGTGTAATAATTTGGTATTGGAGTCTAGAGTTATAAAATCGATTCTGTAGACTCTAAAATTACATTTAAAAAAGGGTATCGTACTAAGTTCTTGCCACAAGGGGTCCTCTTACGATCATCTGATAAGAATGAATTAGATTTTTACATTACTAATTTGTACTTAATACTTAATTGTTGTTGTAGCAACATAGTTTTAGTAATGTTGTAAGGGACTATTCCAAAGACGCCTTCGATTATGTTGAAGGAGAAGTAGATGAGATAATTGATTTTCTTAATTCGTGATCAAACAATGTCAATAGTACTACATTATGGACCCTATGACATTATAGTTGTTACGCATCACCAAGGCTCTAAGTCAATGTGCCACTTGGCATTTCACGTGGACAGAAAGTCAACAGAAAAGTCAACAAAAACCCTGATGTTCAAGATGCAAGAAAACTACGCAGATGCCGAAGCACTGCCTAAAGAGACGTAGAAATAAGCTGAAGCCCCTCGTTCAGAAAACTAGCTCCGAAGCTCATAGGTCGATATTGTCGCTTGCAAAATATTTGAGTATCTTTTAGAAGTGATTGATGTAACAGTTGTAATATAAGGCGTCAGGGTGTCAGCCTATTGTGTAGGGTGACTGACCCCTTATCAATGTATTAATTGTATAAATAGACGCTGATGTGAAGCCTCAACTAAATAGATGAGGCCATTGGTTCTGATCCAACGGACACCACGTCGGCCAATGCAGTATAAATAGATCCTCTTTGTGACTTAGAAGAGGTTGGAAAAATTAGAGTTAGGATGATCACTTTCTTATGTCTTGAACTCCCAAATATGGAATCAAGAAGAAATATTGACAAAAACTCTTACACACATTTATATTTTTACTTTTCATCATACACTTGGTAGAAGAATTACATAAATAGATGATTTTATAATTTACAGTACTCTATCGTTTTCTATCCTTCCACATATTCTAGTTATCTCTTTGGTTATTAGTTCTAGTTCTTGTTTGGTGATCATTGATAGCATGATCACCTTTTGTTTCACCCGCTGGAGCTCGATCATCTTTGTCTCTCGCAGTGAAGCACTTTCCGCATCCAAATTTGCCTCATTTCTCACTGTTTCTCCAGTAGAAACGTGTTGGAATTGGTTTGACGTGGCAAGAATGGGCCCGACATCTGTTGACTCATTTTTTGGGGTCAACAGATTGGCGCCATCTGTGAGAAAACGTATAGTTAACTACGAAAATCTCGTGGGGAAAAGCTGGTAAGGAGATACCTTGGAAGAAATTTCCTAACCCCTGAAAAGAGAGTGTTCTTGAAGAAAGAACCATTGGAAAGGCCAAGAGATGACCATATAAATCTACTGCTCGTTTGTTCCTTGAAGAAATGAATATTTGGTCGAAAGAGGTATCTGTTGATATGAGTTCAAATAGTGAAGAAAATGCACCCCGAAGGACGAGGGAACACCTTGAAAAAGGAGAACCCTCAAGGCTTTCCCAGCTGTTCACCCAAGGCCTCACCAACAACATAAACGGGGTGGGTCAAGAGGTGAGGGCAGGATAGCATCTAGACTCGCTAGAGAAGTTGCCACAATGGCTGCTAACACGAGAAATATAACCCAACAGAACATAGTCATGCATGAGCTGCTAATGAGCATGCAGGGTCGAGAAGGATACCTAGTTCTTCCATACGCAGCCCCTGGAAATGCATTCCAAGATCCACAACACTACTACAAAGAGGAGGAGGAAGTTGAAAGCCAAATGGTAGGATACTACCTCAACATGATGGAAGCCCCCTAAGAGAGGGAGGTTGGGGTTGACACCTCAACTAACAATCCTTCAGAACGACCTCATGAGGATCCATTTAATTTTCCTCCAAATTATGAGCCAGAAGGCTTGCCTTAGAGATCGAAAAGTATCTTTGATAGGCTGAGCCCAAGGTTTCCTAGAAATAGGCAGGCTCGACCCCCTTTGTACCTAGAAATAGGCAACATGAGCCTCTTTGATCCAGAAGACAAGAAGGACCAGCTCGCCATGAGGATCCTCAAAATCCTCCCCCTAGGAATAGGCGTGAGAGAAAGGAGCTGGCCAAGAGTGAAGTCGAACATTTCCATTCCCTCCCGCAAGCTCGATATATGGAGGATGAGGGCTTGATGAGCTCTAGAGGTCCTGTGACCTCGATGACGATGATGAACATTCACCATTTTCTCAAGCCATTAGGAATGCCCCCATGCTAAACCACATCACACTCCCTAAAATTCCAAAGTATGATGGGAGAGGCAACCCATATGAATCTGAAAGAAGCCACCCCAGCCATGAAGTGTACAGCTTTCCATTTGACTCTAAGTGGAGCAGTCAAAATCTGGTACACTAGGTTGCCAGAATGAAGCATCAGAAGTTGGCCAGACTTCAAAAGGACGTTCCTAAAACATTTTGCTACCAATAAGGAAGGCGAAAGACCAATTCAGCGCCTGCAAGATATGCGGCAACAATAGGACGAGTTTCTAAGAATTTTCTTGTCCCACTTCACTAACGAGATGACCTACTGCATGCAAGTAACGGATAGGGAAGCTCTAACTTCCCTAAGGGGAGGTTTGGACATGAATTCTCTCTTCTGGAGGATGTACAAAACAAGGATCCTACCACGTATGATGCCCTACAGGAGATGATAAGGTACGAAATCCTCAATGAAGAATTGAGAGATCATAGGAACATGGTCAGCCAAGGACTCCTCCCTCCACAAATGCAAAGGGAAAAAGGTCCCGTTTGATGGATCACCAGACCCCTTTCAACCATCGACAAGCACTGGCTGCAGCAACGCTCGATGTAGTACCTACTTTAGCTTACGAGGAAGTGAACCCTAATGCAGGAATGCATCAAAGTCAACCTTATCAGAGGTACCCTCAAAGAGAGAGAGAGGAGGACGAGGTACTGAACATAGAAATAGGGACGAAGCATCCGTTTATTACACATATCATCATTCTTATAATCACCGAACGAAAGACTACTGGGACATCGTGAAGCACCCCAAAACACAAGTCAGGGAAAAGGCAGGCATCCCTGAAGAGACGTTCATCCTAGGCAGACTCAACGGCCTGGGAATGTTGAGCCGAGGCGCCCTACCCGGAATGATCCCCCAAGGAGAAGGGACGACGATGTTGAAATGCCTAAAGACGTACAAATGTAAAGGTGAAGCCCCTACAACTGATGGCCAAGATCCCATCAGGGAAATTGATACGATCTTTGGAGGCCCATACGTTGGAAGAAAGTCTAGAAATTCACAAAGAAATTACACCATGGAGGCGAAAGATCTCCCTATGACAAGTTTCATAGTTAACCGACACCATGTCGAAAGAATAATTCCACCAATCACATTTACTCAAGAAGATGCAACAAATGTGCATTATCTACACTGTGACGCCCTAGTAGTAAAGGTCATCATGGCCCGTAATGGCTTGAAAAGAATACTAGTGCATAATGGAAGCTTGATCAACATCATTTTTGGAGCCACTTTTGACAAAATGAAAGTTGACCATGAACTAACCCCAACGTGTTCCCCCTTATACGGTTTCACGGGAGATAGCATCATCCCAAGGGGAAAGATCTCTCTAGTAATAGAGATGGGGGTAGCTCCTACGACTGCTCACCACTTCATGGAATTTCTGGTAGTTGATAACCGTTCCATTTATCACAAAATATTGGGGAGGCTAGCTTTGAAAGGAACTTTGGGCTGTCACTTACATTCATCATTTGTGCACAGAGTTTCCAATGGAGAATAGAATTACAATGGTTTGGGGTGATCAAAGAGGCGCAAGGGAATGTTACTCAAACTCCCTACGAAAATCCAAGCCGAAGAGCGTCAATATGGACATTACAGATATTGATATGGACAACGCCCTAGAATAAGGACAAAACCCTGAACAAGGAGAAGACGTCGAAATGTGCCCCTAAAGAAGGGGCCACCTTTGGAGCTATACGTACCTCTGAAGAAGAGGTTGCATATGAAAAACCTACCATCCCCGAAGAAGGGAGACCTGCTGAGAAAGCGGATAGTTTGGAGGAGCTAGATCCTTGCATTATTGATTGCGAGCCTCAAACAGCACCTATGGAGGAACTGGAGAGCTTCCCAGCAGACCCACAGGATTCTTCCAAGCAATTGCAGGTTGGAAAAAATTTGTCCATAAAAGCTAAGGAGGAGCTGAAAAGTTTGTTACAAAAAAATTTCGATGTCTTTGCTTGGAAGCATGGAGATATGGTCGGTATAGACCCTAAGATCAGTTGCCATCATTTGAATATTGACCCAAAGGTCACAACATACTGACAAAAAAGAAGAGCTCTCAACCCAGAAAGATATGAGGCTCTTAAAGATGAAGTTAAGAAGCTGCTCGACAACAATTCATCCGGGAGTCAGTATATCCTAAGTGGGTCTCTAACCTAGTATTGGTAAAGAAGCACAATGGAAAGTGGAGGTTTTGTGTAGATTTCTCAAACTTAAACCAAGTTTTTCCTAAGGACAGCTTTCCACTCCCTAGGATAGACCAGTGTGTGGATTCAACTGTCGGACACGAGCTTTTAAGCTTCATGGACGCTTATTCCAAGTACAATCAGATCCATATGTTCCCAACAGATGAGGAACATACTTCCTTCATCACAGAAAAAGGGTCTCTATTGTTACAAGGCCATGCTTTTCGAGTTGAAAAACGTCGGGGCCACCTACTACAGGCTTGTCAACAAGAAGTTCGTTGATCTAATTAGGAAAACCATGGAGGTCTATGTGGACGACATGTTGGAGAAAAGCCTAAGGGCAGGGGATCATGTTGAAAACCTCATTGATACATTTTAGATCCTGAGAAGATACCGAATGAAACTCAATCCTTTGAAATGCGCTTTTGGAGTCGCTTCTGAAATTTTTTTGGTCTACATAATCAACCAAAGAGGTTACCTCAGAAGCCAAATGAGGTTCCAAGCCTCATGGGATGCGTAGCTGCTTTAAATCACTTCGTCTCCAAGGCAACAGACATGTGCCTACCTTTCTTTAAAACTCTCAAAGGACAAAATAAGTTCCAGTAGACAGAGGAATGTGAAGAAGCCCTCTGAGGTTGAAGAAGCACTTGGGACAGGCTCCTTTCCTCTCCAAGCCCATGGCCAGCGAACCACTACCGTTGTATTTGGCAGTGACTACTGATGCCATCAGTTCAGTTCTGATAAAAGAGGAGAATGATCACCAGCTTCCTGTCTACTAGAGAAAAGCTCTTTTTGTAGTAGAAACTCGCTACCCAGACATGGAGAAAATAGCCCTCTCCATGGTAACAGCTTCTCAAAAATTGAGACCGTATTTCCAAGCTTACACTATTCAGGTATTGACTAACTTTTCCCTCAAGCAAGTGATGCAGAAGCTCAATGCTTCGGGGAGATTACAAAAGTAGGCTGTGGAACTTAGTGAATCTGACATCATATTCAAACCAAGAGCTGCCATCAAGAGACAGGCTCTACCAAACTTTGTGGCTGAATTCACTCATATTCCAGAAGTGGAACAGGAGATGGAACCTGTCGAACCTCCAACATGGAGCCTTTTTGTGGATGGGTCATTCGAAGAGGTAGGGTCAGGGGTAGGCATGGTCCTTGTCAGTCCAGAAGGACATAAGCTCACTTGTGTTGTACGATTCGATTTCAAGGCAACCAATAATACAGTAGAATATGAAACCCTCATCGCTGGCCTCAGACTAGCCTGAGAAATGCAAGCGAGGAAGCTCACAATCAAAAATGATTCCCAGCTTGTGGTAAGTCAGGTATATGGCAATTTCGTAGCTAAAGATAAATCTATGGCTGAGTACTTGAAATTGGTTATGGAACTCATCCCCACTTTTGAGATATTTGAGCTTGTACAAATCCCACGCGCTAAAAATATTTATGTCGACGCCCTATCAAAATTGGCAAGCAGCAAAGACTCGGAACTACTCACGATAGTGCCCATAGAGCATCTTTCCAAACCCTCCACTGCCACTAGGGAAGTGGTAATGTAGGTCGAAGATACTCCTCTATCGATGAAACTAATTATATCCTTCCTCAAAGACCAAGTATTACCCTCTGAAAGAGAGGACACCCAGAAGGTCAGAAGACAAACTGCACACTTCGTCTTCCAAGATGACGTGCTATACAAACGTGGATTCTCATTGTCCTTACTCTGATGCATTGGGGGAGAGCAAGCTAATTACGTGCTTCGAGAAATTCATAAGAGGGTATGTGAGAATCACACTGAATGATGGTCTTTAGCATAGAAAGTACTGATGCAAGGATATTAATGGCCCACCTTGAAAAAGGATGCACAAAAATTTGTCCGAAAATGTGATAAATGCCAACGCTTCGCAACTATTCAGAGGAAACCCTCCCAAGAACTAAGTGTTGTCTCTAGCCCCTAACTATTTGCTAAATGGGGGATTGACCTCATAGGACCTCTTCCCAAATGGAGAGGAAATTCGAGCTTTGCAATTGTCGCCATTGATTATTTCACCAAATGGGTAGAGGCTGAACCACTTGCCAAAATTACTGAGGCCAACACTTCCAAATTTTTGTGGAAAAATATCATTTGTAGGTTTGGAATCCCTTATTCAATTGTCTCAGACAATGGTCAACAATTTGACAATAAGAAAATCAGGAATTTATGCGATGAGCTAGGTATTAAGAAACACTTTTCCTCCCCACATCATCCCCAAGCAAATGGATAGGTTGAGGCTGTTAACAAAATAATCAAGTACACATTTAAAAGGAAGTTAGATGCCTCCAAAGGGGTATGGGTTGACAAACTACCTCAAGTCCTTTGGACCATCAGGACAACAAGCAAAATTGCTATCGGAGAGACTCTATTTTCTAAGGCCTATGGAGCCGAGGCTATGAGCCCAATAGAAGTGGGACTACCATCTCCTCGTCGAATTCATTTTAATGAAATATCTAATGATTAAATGCAAAAATTTGAACTTGGCCTTCTTGAAGAAAGAAGGGATGACTCTCAAGCAAAGCTGGCCATCTATCAATGGAAGATGAAAAGATATTACAATGCAAAAGTAAAAAAGAGATCGTTACGTTTAAATGAGATGGTACTTCGTAGGGTATTTCTATCTTCTAAAGAGCATGGTTTTGGAACCCTCAGGCCCAATTGGGAAGGCTCCTATAGCATCAAAGAGGAAGTTCAGCCAGGAACCTACAAAATTGAAAGCATGGATGGAAAGGCACAGCCTCACCCCTGGAATGTAGAACATCTACGAAAGTACTATTAGTAATGGTGTAAATATCTTGTCTGTACAGTTTATGATTCAATAAAAATATCTTTTATCAAATGTGTTCATATACAAAAGTACCTCCCAAGAGGCAAAAGCCCTGGGAGAAGCCTCTGCATAGGAGAACCGTCACTATGTAGAGAAGCATGAGTACCTCGACAAAAAACTAGACCTCAAAGGGACCACGTCTTCACTCACAAAGTGTAACACACCTTTAGCAACAAAAGTTGCTAAAGGAGCCTCAGTATGGACGAACCACTCGACCCCATGCTTGGGAAAGAAAAGAAAAATAAACTGCCTATACTTGTGCAAAATGAAAAACAAAGTTTTAAACAAAAGATAGCCATTGAAGTTCGATGTACTTAAATTCTGAAATTTGTTAAGGTACATGACCTCCTAATACTTATGCTAAGTTATAAGTTTGATTTCATCCATTAAAGTTCGATGTGCTTAAGTTATGAAATTTGTTGAGGTATACGACATCCTAACACTTATGCTAAGTTATAAGTTTGATTTCATCAATTGAAGTTCAATGTGCTTAAGTTATGAAATCTGTTAAGGTACACGACCTCCTAACACTTATGCTAAGTTATAAGTTTGATTTCAGCCATTGAAATGCGATGTACTTAAATTCTGAAATTTGTTAAGGTGCATAACCTCCTAACACTTAGACAAAATTGCAAGCTTGGTTTTAATTGATGAAGTCCATGGTGCATGAATTTGTTACTATAAGTCTTAAGTGGTTGAAGAACTTCAGTTTGATTCTATTGTGCATAAGTTCTATATTATCATGAGTTTGATGTAGTTTTTAGTTTGATATTACTTGTTGCTTTAAGTTTAAACATCATAAATAAAGTATAAGAGGTTCGAACCATAGTGACAAACACGTCAGTACATAATCAGCAAAAGTAGTAAAAAAGGCAGAACTGAAAAACATAAGGGAATTAAGAAAATAACTTCATTAAAT